>JAFIRS010003748.1:0-116349 GCA_018342105.1 Gonioctena quinquepunctata | reverse complement strand
TTAATGGATATAGCCCTCAGAGAAAAGTGCTAACGTGTTTCGGGCTCTCGGCCCTCATCAGTACGGTGGAGAAGTGCAAGGATGAACAGCACTCGGTAGAAAACTACAACTCAACGGAGTCAACCAACAGAAGCCAGCCGCTCATTTGTGATTTCGGTCAGCAGACCCTGAATTCCAGGGCAACAACCAACGTCATCACGGAGGCAGCTATAGCTACCTGCGTGACATCCGAGTCCAGGAATATAAATATGAAAGAGGGCACTGTTAAAAACAAAATGGAAGGAATTTAATGGACAGAGCCCTTAGAGAAAAGTGCTAACCGTAGACACGTGTTTCGGGCTCTCGGCCCTCATCAGTACGGTGGAGAAGTGCAAGGATGAACAACACTTGGTAGAAAACGACAAATCAACGGAGTCAACAAACAGAAGCCAGCCGCTCATTTGTGATTTCGGTCAGCAGACCCTGAAGTCCAGGGCAACAACCAACGTCACCACGGAGGCAGCTATAGCTACCTGCGTGACATCCGAGTCCAGGAATATAAATATGAAAGAGAGTAATATCGAGGGGACTGTTAAAAACAAAATGGAAGGAATTTAATGGACATAGCCCTCAGAGAAGAGTGCATATATATATATATATATATATATATATATATATATATATATATATATATTGTTATGTTTTGATGAATTGAAAAATAGAAATTGTTTTTATTTTGCCCCACGTTTTGGGTGCCAATTGATATGGTTTGATAATTTGAAAAATCTATAAATTGTCAACTTAAAATGAAGATAGCTAATTATTTTTGGTAATTCTTTGAGAGCCAAATTTGTATGATGTAAATAGATATTTCTGACCCTGTAATAATAATTGTCAGCGAACGTCACTGTTCTCTCGTCACGCTACCAACAATTATTATTTTCTTCGCCACAGCTAACAAGAGTTGGTACGCTCTTATCTCATATAGTCGGTTCAAAAGGAATTTGGCCACTGGTGGCTAACTTCAGTTCATTGAATGATCTTCATTATGTTAGTTGATCATTGTGAGAAAATAAACAAACCAAATATCAAAAAACAATTATCTTCTTTATTCAGGAAGACTTAAAAATACCTGGCCTATGAGAAATAACTTATGCTAGAGTGAATCAAACAATTATTCACGGATAATCATAAAATGCATATCATGGATAGATAAACAGAACCTCACTTTTTCTGTGAGAGTAATTTTCTGTTATTGTTCATAAAAAGTGACATAGAGTTCATCGAATGTGAAAAATGTTATATGTGAAATAGTTCAGGACCGGGAAAGCACTATTAAAGGTTTTATACCTGGTTGGAACTGTTGGTGTTCACAACTATACCATAAAAAACAGGAAGTCTCCTCTCTCCAGCCTCCGTTGGAACTGCAAAACCATGTGTCAGGAATGTATCGATGCGGGACTCAGCTTTTGGAATCGTGGATATACGATATCATCAAGGTAATCTTGTTCTGTTAAGCAAATGATGGAATTATTCCATTTTTCTTTATGTGAAATTTTGTGCGTGCTTCCGCGTTGTAAAATATTTTCGATCTCCTCGAAGCTTTGTTTTCTCGTCGCTTCGCAACCTCTTGCCATTGTTGTTGTTCCATTTGAAATTTCGAATTCGCGAACCAAATTGTCACTTTGCACTGTTTATATTAATGTTGCACAATTTATACACACAATTAAATTCCCATTCTTATCATTATTTACAAGTTTGAATGATAATTGCTTATGATACCTTCTCTTTGCCATTCTCTCACAATTTCCAACTTTACATCTGATCATCTCTTCTCTGATTGGCTATCTTTCATAAAGACGTTTGCTGTTCTCTCATTGGCTACCTTTTAGTTTGCTACAATTTCATGTACAGAGTGTTTCAAGTTTAGAAATGTGTTGATTACTTTTTATTCATGATAATTTTGTAAATCTTGACTTTTAGTTGTCTTTTGAGCAATTATGAGTTATGATAAATTTGACAGTGTATATAATTGACTGTTTTATAGTACTTTGACATTTTTATCTATCCATATCATTCCTAGGCTCATAAAATACATTGAATTTTAAAAGTTATTTACAAGCAAACTCTTGAAATTGGTAATTATTTATTATTTATTCTTTTTGTGGCTTTTTTGTCTTTTTAAATTTACAACTGGCATAACATAACATAACAATATATATATATATATATATATATATATATATATATATAGTTATATACAGTGTCCGCCAAGAAGTATGTACCATATGGGAAAAAAGTTTGTTATTGGAGTATTGGAAAAATATTCTGGGGAAAAGTTTGTGCATGTCCGATTACCTGAAAATTGATTTTGACACTTGCACGTGATCGCTAGTATGGCGGCAAATTGAAAAAAATTGCCATGAAAATGCGAAAAGTGGGGTAAGATGACAAGATATCAAAAAAGGTTATTTGACAAAGTTACTTAGAATTCAATTTTATGCACATGAACGAAGTTTCAAGAGATAATTCGGAAAAATTGGAAATAGCAATATTTTCCCATCTATTTGAAAATATCAATTTTTTTTCTTATGAATAGTTTGACTATACTGAAACATTTGCATTTCAATGATAATGAACTTTCTCATTTTCTCCTCACCAGAGGGCACTTTATTTAAAAAATGGGATTTTGTCAGAACCCTTGTTGTTACATCGGTTCGTATCTAACAGTTATATCAGAATTCCACGACAATTGTGATGACATGACAATCCAAAAACATAGTGTTTTCCAGATTATAATCAAGTTCCGATGATAATCGTGGATGAGCGTTTCACTTCGCACATAAACATGTAAATTATAAGCCTCTCAAATTTGACTCACTATTTCATTCTGAATATTTTCACAATTTTTTTGGCAAATATAAACATCGAAAATAAACCATACTGGAATAAAATCAGGTTCATTCAGTGATCTACATCGGTGTCCGTGAACATATTCCTCAATTATGACGAGAAAATGAGAAAGTTCTGTCATTATCATTGAAATGCAAATGTTTCAGTATAGTCAAGCTATTCATAAGAAAAAAATAATAATATTTTTAAATAGATGAAAAAATATTCAAAAAAAATTGACATTTCCAATTTTTTTGAATCATTCCTTAAATCTCTTGGAACGTTTTTGTGCATAAGATTAAATTCTAAGTAACTTTTTCAACTGACTTTTTTTGATATCTTGCCTTTTCATAGCATTTTTTTTCAATTTGCCGCCATAATAGCAATCACGTGACATGTGTCAAAATCAATTTTTAGGTAATCAGGCATGCACAAACTTTTCCCCAGAATATTTTTTTCAATACTACAATAATAACTTTTTTTCCCATATGGTACATACTTTTTGGCGGACACTGTATATATATATATGTATATATATATATTTATATATATATATATATAATAATAATAATAATAATTCGTTTATTGCACACCACATTTTATAACATTTAGAAAAAAAATATACCGGGTGAGACAGGATATCGGGCCACCCCTGTAACTTCTGCATTCGACAACAGATTTTTCTGAAATTCGGTACAGTTATATAAGCAACCATTTCGGATTTGATCACATTACAATCCAATATGGCGGACTTCCGGTTTTTCTGCAAATGCCAGCAACTTTGTTTCTTCAAATAGAACACCCCGTATATTTTTACATATCCAAGTTCAACAGGTCAAAACAAGCCCAAACCTTATGTGAAATGTCATTTTTTTGAAACAATTGAAATTAAAATTGTTTTTTTATTTTACCTCTTGGAGAAATGAGATTTGGTCAAGGCTATTCACAATGAGTCGCACATTACAGAAAAACATAATTTTTTCTGAAAAATAATTTTTGGTGTCATTTATTGATGAAACAATTCAGTGACATCACATTTTGATCAAAAATTATTTTTTTTCAAATGAAACCCCTATGGGCCACCTACCTGTCTCACTAGAACATTCATTAAGGAAAAAAATGACATATCATTTTTGTATTTCGGTGCAGTAACAAATTGTATACATTCAAAAATCTACAACTAGTTCATGAGTTTCCTTGCAGTTCGATAATTTTTCAACTTAGTAAGCTGTGGAAAACAACATTTCTGAATCTTTCAACTAATTGTGTTTCGCTGTCATCTTTCATCTCAACTCTCGGAAATTAAATAACTTCCTAGAATTGGTTTAGTAGAAATGTAAAATCAAAATTATAGGTTCACAAGAAGTGAACACTTTGATATGTTATTAATTTACGGAGAATGTCTTAAAAACAGTGTCGCCGCTTGTCAGTTATTCGCTGAACGATACCCACAAAGAAGACATCCACAAAGAACCTTTTCAAAAATGTGGAGAGAAGATTCCGAAAAGAACCCAACAATGGAGAAGATGATCGTAAGTGAGGAGGCAGAAATGAACGTTTTGCTAATGTTGATTTTGATCCAACCGCTTCGACGCCGGAATTGGAATACCAATGCAATGTAAGTCGAGAAAACGCTAGAAGAATTAAAGAAAAAACACCATTATCGTGCTTATAAGTATAACTTACACAATTAGTTGACAAGATTCAGAAATGTTGTTTTCCACAGCTTACTAAGTTGAACAATTATTCGAACTGCAAGGAAACTCATGAACTAGTTGTAGATTCTTTAATTTATACAATTTGTTACTGCACCGATACAAAAATGATATGTAATTTTTGTCCTTAATGTATGTTATAGAGAGACAGGTAGGTGGCCCATAGGGGTTCCATTTGAAAAAAATGAGTTTTTGATCAAAATGTGATGTGACTGAATTGATTAACCAGTAAGTTACACAAAAAATTATTTCTCAGAAAAAATTAAGTTTTTCTGTTATTTGCGACTCATTGTGAATAGCTTCGACCAAATCTCATTTATCCACGAGGTAAAATAAAAAAACAATTTTAATTCCAATTGTTTCAAAAAAATGACATTTGACACAAGATTTGGACTTGTTTTGACCTGTTGAATTTGAATATGTAAAAATATATAGGGTGCTCCATTTGAAAAAACAAAGTTACTGGCATTTCCAGAAAAACCGAAAGTCCGCCATATTGGATTGTAATGTGATCAAATCCGAAATAGTTGCTCATATAACTGTACCAAATATCAGAAAAATCCGTTAACGAATGCAGAAGTTACAGGGGTGGCCCGATATCCTGTGTCACCCGGTATATTTATAAATCTGTAGGTAGGTACCTATGTGATGAGCAAATGGCCTTTGGTTCAGATTGCTAAGTTACCTCGCATCTGATCTTCCACCAAGGCCTTCATTTGAGAAAAGTCATGTCAATAGGGCTGAGAAGAAGGATGAGATCAGCGAAGTAAGAGAAAGAGAGAGAAAGATTGAGAGATAGAGAGAGAGAGAAATGAGGTCAGGAAAGTGCACATTTTTTACATTCCCTCAGATTCTCGATGCGAATGCTTCGTTTGTTGCTTTAGTTGTGCTGAGCAAAAAATAAATGATTTTTGAATGTTTTTTTGAAGGTACTGATCGTTAGGTCGAAACAATTATATCATCAATTCACTGAATATCCTAGTTCATTTAACTACAATATATTATCTATTCGATACATGAAAAATTGTGAATTCCATATTTATTGTGTTGTTTACAATGTGTGGAGTGGAGCCAAACAAGCATCTCACGCCCAAGGGATATCCATCCTTTTGAGAGTTCTTCTTTACCTCTTGCGTATTCTCATAGGAATAATAAAATGTATTGTAAATATATGTTATGCTAATGGTACAATAATTACAAATTACAAAAATTACATCCGCGAAAAATGTTCGTTTATAGTTATTTCCATATTGTCTGTATTGGGGATATTTCTCACACTCAATTCTTTGCTGCAAAGCTTCCTAGCATTTGGTGTGCTATATAGACTAGGAGGAATCGGCGCATGAGTACCGAAAACTATTCCACCTCAATTTTTGTATGCGATTCCTCTTCAAATTGTCCTACTGATGATATAAATGCATGTTGCCATGGGGCAACCCCGTGCCATATTGTTTAAACCGAAATAGTTTAAACAATTGCAAGGAGTTGTTATTTTTCAACCGGACAAATTTTTTTTATATTCTTTATTGAAATACAAATTGAAAAGGTTCCATGATTTTTCACGATAAAGTTAATATTTTTAGAGATATGAATTTTTAAAGGTTCGAAAAATCTCAAATTTGGGTACTTTTGACCCATGAAAAATTTATTAAAAAAAATAAAATATAAATAATATTTTTTTTTGTTCTTTATACAATAGTTAATAATATTCTCAATAGATATTTTTTTATTGTTAATTTCGCCCGCTCACACGTATGCGTCGTACCCGGTTTGTGAAATTTTACCTGCTTTACACGCATTCACGGGTTGTGATACGACTAGTAAAATTGGCACAAAAAAAAAACTTCAGAAATGATAAATGTAAAAGAAAATCGTGATGCTTTAGTCCCTCTTGGCAATGGCTTGGATTCAAGTACTAAGGAGTTGGAAGGCTTAGAAACATTGTATTTAAATATTTTGGGTAAAAAAGGTAACACCGCGGATGAAGCTAGACAAAGTTTTTTTTTCTCGTTGCTTTGGCACTAATATTAATTTATCGAAAATTCCGTGCACATCAGATGCCTTGCATTTGCATGCACTTAGAGCTTCTGCTCAAACATACATTTGGAAAAATGCATTGAATCCCCAATATGAAACATTAGATTTTACCTTTATTTATAAACAAAAGCCCATTTCCAACTGATCTTTAAAAACCGTGTAATTGTAAGAAATCCTGTGCAACCAAAGCTTGTTACTGTAAAAAAATTAATATTAGTTGCATACTTCTATGTGGTTGTGATTCAGAAGACTGTAAGAATATAATATATAAAAATGATATTGATAATAAATAAATAATTATTTTTAAATTTTGTTCCATTATTTCACACTTCTACATCTATAACCTTCGTTTGAAGGAGCTATTCAATGTAATTACTTTCTGTTTTAATAAAAAAAAGTAATATAAACTGATAAAAAAGTAATTTTAATTAGATGTTCCGATTCATGCTTAAATAACTTTTGTAAAATTGATTCCAGAAAAAAATTTGTGTTGAACAAATTGTAGACAATTTCATTATCAATAGCATTGCCTTCGTTAACGATTCCGATAAAGTTAACAGTTTTTAAGATACATGATAAATAATAATTCAGGACACAGAGAGGCCGATGCAGCGCCTGAGTCAGAGAGAGACGGCGATACGAAATTAACAATAAAAAAACAGGTATAAACAATGAATTTTTTTTAAATAGCTATTGGACTATTATCAACTATTGTATAAAGAATTTAAAAAAAATATTCTTTATACTTTTTTTTTTATATTTTTCATGGGTCAAAAGTACCAAAATTTGAGATTTTTCGAACTTTTAAAAATTCATATCTCTAAAAATATTAACTTTATCGTGAAAAGTCATGTAACCTTTTTGATTTGTATTTCAATAAAGAATATAAAAACAAATTTGTCCGGTTGAAAAATAATAATTCCTTGCAATTGTTTAAACAATTTTGTTTTTTTTTTTTTTTTATGTTCTGGTTCCCACGAAAAGGGATATCCTGTAATGTTCAGAGAACATCGTGGGAACCTAGGGAAAGAAGGTAGGAGTTGGTGTTCTTCTTAAATTTCTGAAGGTTGTATGCCTCGGGGAACACCTCCCTAGGCAATGAGTTCCAAAGCCTCGCTGTTCGTTGGATGACCGAGTCTTTGGGAAAGTGATGTTCTGCAGGTTTCCAAAGTGACCACGAAGGAGTGTGATGACTGAACTTGACGGGTTAATCTCGAAGAGACTGCCAAAGCAGGAACGATTGTTGATATTTCAGAAGAGCATCGCCCATGAAAATATTTATAAAATAGAGACAAATCGCCAACTTTTCTACGGTGTTCCAGACAAGTGAGCGAGTTTGTGAGCGAGGCATCACCGACGAGACGAATTGCCCTTTTTTGGACAGAATCCAATAGCCTCAGGATATGTTTAGGTGCCGCACTCCAAATATGGGAACAGTATTCCAGGACAGGTCGGATCTGTGCCTTATAGATCATAAGCAGCTGACTGGGGGTGAAATAGCTCTTGGCACGAAACAGAAAACCAAGTTTTTGGGATGCACTTTTGGCAATGGACCTCACGTGATTTTCCCAGGAAAGGTTATTGCTGATAGTAATACCAAGCATCGATATGGATGGCTTCAGTGGTATGGTTACTCCTGACAAAGTTATGTTAGGCACAGTGAGATCGGCTTTTCTAGAGAAAAGACATGCTTGTGTTTTGTTTGCATTGAATTCTACCAAGTTATTAGATCCCCATTCGAGAATTGTTGCCAAGTCCTTATTTATATTATTAACATTTCTTCCTCGTTCATTTCTGGTTTCACGGGCTGATATAGGGGCCCTGGAAGAGAAGCGGTATGGAGGGTACTATCATCGGCGAAGCTGTGTACTGACATGAAGTTGCTTTCAACAGGTCGTTGATGTGAAGTAGAAATAGTGTTGGTGCGAGAATGGATCCTTGCGGAACACCAGCATTTATGAGTAGAGTGTCAGATGAAACTCCATCGACCACTACATGGAGAGACCTGTTTGAGAGAAAACTAGCAAGCAGAGAACACAGCTGAGGGGCAAGCCATAAGACGGAAGCTTGGCGAGGAGTCCCTGGTGCCAAACTCGATCGAACGCCTTGGAGATATCTAATGCCACAGCTAAAGTTTCTCCATGCTTTTCAATAGATAGCTGCCATATATGTGAGACGTAAGCGAGCAGGTCACCAGTTGATCTCTGATGGCGGAAGCCATATTGCCTATCGTTGACAATTCCTGAGTCTTCCAGATATTTCATGAGCTCGATGTTGATGGCTTTTTCCATGACCTTTGAAATAATAGATAGCAGTGCGATAGGTCTGTAGTTGCTAGGTAGGGCCTTTTTGCCTTTTTTAGGTTCTGGCTGTACTCTTGCAATTTTCCAATTGGACGGAAATACCCCAAATTGTAAGAGTGGTTGAACAACTTGCAAAGAACAGGTGTTAGTTCAGGGGCACATTTCTTGAGAACAATCGGCGGATTCCGTCAGATCCACAGGCTTTGTTGGTGTTGAGACCCAGCAAAATCTTTCTGATAGTACGTTGGCGAAAGGTGATCTCGGGCATGTGACTGTCAATAGGTGTAATGTTCGGGGTTGTTTTCCCGATGAATCCAGAGTGGAATTTCCAGCAAATAGGTGCGCAAAGATATTGGCTTTTTCCTGGGCAGCCGTTGCTAGTGTTCCATCTTCTTTGGTTGGAGGAAATGAGCTGGAAGTGAAATTTCTTCCCACAGCTTTGGCGAAAGACCAAAATGAACGGGATCGTTAGGACATTCAGCAAGTTTTGATCTTATTTTGGCTTTGTGGGCATCTTTTGAGCATTCTATTGTCTCTTTACATATGTCTCTAGCCTCGACATATGCTGCTCTGGTCTCAGGGCCCGGATTTTTTAGCCATCGATGGTATGCTGCCTGTTTGGAAGCCACAGCTCTAGAGCAGTTTCTGTTAAACCAGGTCTTATCGGATGATGTTCTTTTCGGTATTCGGTATGTAAGTTTGCATCTCCAACATGATGATTTCAGAAATGGTCTCAGCACATCGTGTTGGATCTACTGAAGAGAAACAAACTCTCTTCCATGGAAACGCTGAGAAAAACATACGAAGACCTTCCCAGTCGGCCGAATTGTAATGCCACATGAGACGGGGTGGTATTGTGCAGCCGATGGTAAATGGAAAGAGCATGTTGTGGAGATGAGGGTGTGGTCAGAGTTTCCAAGTGGGGCACAAACTTCTATTCTATACGGGTCAGGATTGGTGGTGAGGAAAAGATCTAGTGTATTGGCAGACTGGTTGTTGACATCAGGGATGCGGGTTGGTAGCTCGACCAGTTGTTCTAGACCATGAGTGATGGCGAAGGCCTCGGCTTGACGACCTGCATCATCTGTTTTGTTAGAGAATTTGAGCCAGGCAGCGTTATGTACATTAAAATCTCCCATGATTATGGTTTCAGCTGTTGGATGGTTCTCCTGAATGTAGTCCAGTTTGAGTGATAAAACTCAAAGAGGTCGTTATATGAAGGTTCATTAGGTGATAGATAAAGGCAGCAGAGGAACTTAGTCAGTTTGGTATCAGATAGCTTGAACCACATCACATCAAAGTCTTTCGGTTCCAAACTCTCTTCACGCTGGCATGAAAGGTTAGCCTTGGCGTAAAGGCAAACTCCACCTTTGAACCTGAATCGAGAATGGAGTTCGTAACCAGGACAAAGCATATGGACCTTGTTGGTGGACGAGTTTACTTGTGTTTCTGTTAGAGCCAGAATATCCGGTTTTTCCGTCTGTAGGTGATGGTGGACGTCATTGATGTTCTTGTTGAGTCCGCGGATGTTGCAAAAATTAATTTTTAATGTTGAGTCCCCTCGAGTACCTCTCGCCCGGAAATCCGAATGGAGAGGTATTTTACTTCCGGAGTGTTTTACTCTAGGAGACTTCATCATTATTATTAAACAATATGGCACGGGGTTGCATCATGGCAACATGCATTTATATCATCAGTAGGGCAATTCGAAGAGGATCGCATAAAAAAATTGAGGTGGAATAGTTTTCGGTACTCATGCGCCGATTCCTCCTAGTCTAATATGGGTAGTCTATGGCAACTGGGTTATGTTCCGAAATACGTATTTATTTTTTCCAAAACAAAAAAACCAGGTCAATAAGGTTCATGCCAATTCTGTCAGATATCCAGTTGTGATTCCATTTCTCATCAGTCACGGTGATTATAGGGTTGGTCGAACAACAGACACAAGATTTCGCAATAACTGTAACACCTGCTGCTACGCACCTGATTGCTTAATTTTCCCAGAAGATTGATGAACAATAGCGCTCGATCAATGATTGACATGAATAAATGAGAGCTTATTACCGTGTCATTAAATAGATACGGCTAGAAACGGTCATGGTTCAAATAATTATAGTAGAGTCAGTCAGTTGGGGAAATTTAAATATATCATGGGAATAATAATATTAGATCCCAATTCACGCATTTTGGTCTTTTAAACTACAATCCGAAGACAAAATGCGTCGATTTGAAATGCCCTTCATGGGATGGGGAAGATTTTTTCTCTTCTTATTTTAAATTCAAGAAAACTTTGTTTGATGTTACCACTAATATAACAATTCTTACAGGCATTTCTGGTACTACATGGTAATGATTACTATAAGATTATGTTTATGACTTTTTGTAACTATACAGATATACTATTAACATAATTGAGTAGCTGGTAAATACAATTATATATATATATATATATATATATATATATATATATATATATATATATATATATATATATATATATCAACCTGTGGTAGAAGTCCATTGTATCTCGAAGTGGAGTGGTATTATTTTATGAAGTAGAAAAACTCGAAGTCGTCTCCACAATATAATATTAACAATCGATTAGTTAACAGATGGTGGAAGGTTAAAAACCATCGATTAGGTATACAAGTTTCGAACCTCTATAGGTTCATCATCAGCGGAGAATAAAATTTCTACAATAAAAGAAGAACAAAGACTTAAATCCATAGGTAGTGTGATACAATAAGTGCTACTTACATGGAGAGAGATCATAATTTAGACCAAGTGAAAACTTGAGAATTCGCCTTTAAGGGCTGTGTCCCATTTTTAAATTTAGGGGGCTAAATACATTAGCCGATGCAAAATAACAAGACGACATGAGGACCGTGAAAACAATGGTAGCAATGACTGGTGATTGACAGCACCCAAAGAGCCATCCATCTGGCAAACTGAATTGTCAAAACCTAACCATGGAGCGGCGACAGGAGAACTCCATGCACGGAACAAAGATAAACTAGATGTAAATCCAACCAAAGCAATTAATATACCATGCAAAGAGCTCAAATGTCACCTATCCATATTTGCAAATATATATATATATATATATATATATATATTAAGAGAAGAACAATTATGTATCAAAATAAAGAACAGTGCGTATGTGACAGACTAGTTATTCCAACGAACACCATGAACTGTAACCTGTACAAAGAAAGGAATACCACACCACAGAGCTAACCGGAATAACACCTCTCCAAACGAACAGATCTACTATGACATAGAACAATCGGTTTATCGGAGATCGAGACAGGAAAAAGTTCTAATGAAATGTAAGGGAATTAAAAAAAATTCGACAATCAAATTGTACTTGTTCATTTAAGGAAATGAGGATTGTTCATGCAGCATTGATCTCAAATATTTCAAGGAAATTAGGTAAAGAACCCTTTTGGCAAACATGTAAAATATCTAAATCAGTATCAATATCAAAGCTGTGGTTGTGATTAAGAATATGGTTAGCAAATGAACTTTTTGTATTATAATCATCTATGTGTGGATTTCTAGAACTCTCAATCAGTTTAACATGTTCACCAACTCTTGTTTTCATTTTTCTACCACTCTGACCGACATATTGGGCAACACAATCAGTTTGTGAACATGAAATTCTGTAGACTCCTGATTTGTGGGAGAGAGGTACTTTATCTTTAGTATTAACTAACATTTTGGAAATCGAATCCGTAGTATAAAAGGAGAAATTGATATCATTACCGAAACGTCTGAAAATGTTCAAGATATCAAGAGAAACTTTGCCTACATAAGGAATAGAACAATATTTATTGGTTTTTTCAATCGGAACTGAACTGAGATTGAGGGATTTGATTAGATGTTTATCGCGAATTCTGTTGATTAAGTAAGGGGGGAAACCATTGTTGTGACCTATTTGTTTAATAATATTCCATTCAATATTGAAACTTTCAGGGGACAACGGGATATTAAATAGTCTATGGCAAAGAGAATTGAACGCTGCGAATTTATGGGAATTGGGGTGGCAAGAAGAAAAGGGAATTACTGTATCTGTATGAGTCGGATTCCTATAACTCGAAAAATCAAATTTAGAATCGTTAATGTTTAACAATAAATCTAAGAAAGGGAGAGAATTGTTTTTTGCTATTTCCATTGTAAATTGTATCGCGGGGTGTAAGGAATTTAAAAATTCTAACAACAGATTTACTTCTTGAAGATTCCCATTGAAAAGAACAATGCAATCATCCACATATCTGTACCAAAAACATATTTTGTTAAATAAAGGAAAGAGTTTGAGGTTATGTTCTAAATCAGACATAAAAATCTCTGCTAGAAGGGGGGACAAGTTACTACCCATAGCTAGGCCAGAATTTTGTGTAAAATATTCATTGTTAAACTGAAAGAAGTTTTGTTGTAAAACAGTATTCAACAGACTGCATAAATTGAGGACATGAAAAGAAAGAACATCTGCCTTAAATAATAGCTCTCTTACTAACCTGATACAATCTTCTGGGGGGACACTAGGAAACAAATTAACCACGTCGAAGGACAACAAACTGGAATTTTGTGGCACCACCACATCTTTGATATTTTTTTTGAATGAGTTCAAATGAATTTAACAATGAAAGAGGATTATGAAAATGGGTGATCTCTTCAATAAGGGAATTTAACCACGAAGCTAACTTAGATACCGGAGAGTTGCAGTAAGAAACGACCGGTCTGATAGGAATATCATAGGTTTTGACAATTCAGTTTGCCAGATGGATGGCACTTTGGGTGCTGTCAATCACCAGTCATTGCTACCATTGTTTTCAAGGTCCTCATGTCGTCTTGTTATTTTGCATCGGCTAATGTATTTAGCCCCCCCAAATTTAAAAATGGGACACAGCCCTTAAAGGCGAATTCTCAAGTTTTCACTTGGTCTAAATTATGATCTTTAACCTATAAAATAATTTTTTTCCATCTCCATGTAAGTAGCACTCATTGTATCACACTACCTATGGATTTGAGTCTTTGTTCTTCTTTTATTGTAGAAATTTTATTCTCTGCTGATGATGAACCTATAGAGGTTCGAAACATGTATACCTAATCGATGGTTTTTAACCTTCCACCATCTGTCAACCAATCGATTGTTAATATTATATTGTGGAGACGACTTCGAGTTTTTCTACTCCATAATATAATATATATATATATATATATATATATATATATATATGTTTTGACGATCTCGAACATTTTCGTATTTTATTTTCTGTCTGGACTTGGGAGTGTGGTTTAATGAAGACATTTAGGCAATGCCTATTACAGGTTTATTTTAGTATTATTTAATATTAAACGAACATCAACGTTTCGACGATGGGCCCATCGTCTTCTTCAGGACACATAAAATGGGGTAACTTATGAGCTAATGAGCGTATCGTCACTCGTGCTTTCGGCAGGGTTGGTAACCCATAATGTGCTATTGTGTTACTTTTGGAAGTAACTATACAGTGCAAAAGTCCTCTCCCCCTCTCTTATTTTTGGAACGATTATACAGTTTGGGAACTGAATATTAAAGGTTGTAAACTTCCCTACTAGTGATGATAGATGACGAAATCTTAAAAGATTACGTCACAAGGCCATTGTAACCAATAATTTTAAATGGAACCCTACGGCAAGCGACACCTCTTTTAAAAGGTATCGAAAAAACCTATTCAATGATACTAATTTTGTTTGTGTTTATGGCAGTTTTAAAGGCTCATTAGTAAACATTAAAATTAAAATTCCATTCAGTATGATATTAATTACAGATTTAAGAATCAGTCTCTACTCAAAGAAATTGCTCGAAGTGACCTCCATTTACTTCCTGACAGTGAAATATCCTATTTTGAAACTCTGCTCGTACTTTTGCAAATGTGTCTGCAGAAACAGCCTCACATTCTGCAACAATACGTTGTTTCAAAACGTCAATATTGTCAGGTTCAGTGGCATAAACCTTCGATTTAAGGTACCCTCACAGAAAAAATCCAAAGGTGTGAGGTCCGGTGATCGATCGAATACATCTACCACGATATTCCTCATCCAAATACCGTCTTACTGCACCGTAATAGTGTGGAGGAGCACCAGCCTGTTGGAATGTTATTTCCAAATTGCCGAATTCATCGGGATTATCTTCCAAAATTTCAAAGATTAACGGTTCTATTGCGTTTTGCTCCAGATAAACCTCACCAGTTGAATAAGTATTTAACAAAAGAGGCCCAACGATGTGGTTTCCCAGGATACCTGCCCAAACATTCACCTTCTGGGGAAGTTGGGTATGTGTTTCACGAAACAGGTGAGGATTTGCGTCACTCCAATACCTCACATTCTGTGTATTTACATTTCCATTTAGATAGAAAGTACTTTCGTCACTAAAACAAATTGTTTTGACATAGTCTGGCTGTTGGTTAATTTTAGTTTCCATATTTTCTCAAAATTCTAGTCTTCGGTCTGGGTCGTCGTCTGAGAGTTGATGAACCATTTTTAATTTGTATGGATGAGATTTGTTTTTTTTTCAACACCCTGTGTACCGTACTTCGACTGACTTCACAGGTAGATGCAACGTGAGTTGTTGAAGAAGTAGGATTAACTATTACTTCTGCCAGTATATCAATTTTTTTCTCATCAGAAGTTTGTGGTCTGCCAGATCGTTTCGCATCATTAATACTACCCGTTGTTCCAAACTTACGGTGAAGCTCCCTTAAATAAGACCCCAAAACGGGGCGGTCGGGAAACCTCTCATTAAAAATGCGTTCTGCTGCATGAATATTTCGTCCAGTTTCACCAAGAATTAGGATCGCTAATACTTTATCACCTAAAGCACGTACCATTTCGCTTCTTGAAGCACTCAAACGTTCGGCTCATAACAGTTTAACAAATTATTGAAATGTACAAAAATATTAGAAGTACCAAAAGCTGCTGAAACAGTTGAACGTTCGATCAACAATACACAAATTAATAAATGTACAAAAACTTGGACAATTACAAAAACGTCGAATTAGGGAGACTAACAAAAACGTCAACTATCAAGAGGCGGAGTTTGAATTTGGAATTTTAGTACTAACTGATTTAATTCGTCACAGCTTTGCGTTTTTTAAAAGCGAGTTGCCAAAACTGCCATAAACACAAACAAAATTAGTATCATTGAATAGGTTTTTTCGATACCTTTCAAAGGTGTCGCTTGCCGTAGGGTTCCATTTAAAATTATTGGTCACGATGGCCTTGTGACGTCATCTTTGACAATTTCGTCATCTATCATCACTAGTAGGGAAGTTTACAACCTTTAATATTCAGTTTCCAAATTCCACTTGTTTATGTATAATCGTTCCAAAAATAAGAGGGGGGAGGGACTTTTGAGAAGCACTGTACATGCTCTAACAAGGATGGTTTGCAAAAATCAAACATGTGCTTCTAATGTAAATTATTTGCGTTGTTTCATCAACCATACAAGAGGAAAACATTTTAACAAAATATTAAACCGACGAAAAAATCAACTGAAAAGCAAAAACTAAAATAAACCTTCATAGTCTTAATGATAATTGAGCTCCTAAACTAATGTGAATGAATAATTGCGCAACTCGCTGCCATAATTTTTCGCTTTACCCAATTCAATTGCTAGTTTGTTTGGCGTCGACTCAAAATTAGTTACTCACATTAGTTTAGGAGCTCAATTATCATTAAGACTATGAAGGTTTATTTAATTCTTTGCTTTTCAGTTGATTTTTTCGTCGGTTTAATTTTTTGTTAAAAAGTTTTTATTTTTCAATTTTTTGTGGCTGAAATATACTAATTACTACCCACTTAATTTTTGATTACTTCCAAAATACTTACTTACCTAGCTTACCCCAACTATTAACTGTTAAATAATATGAATATCTACTTCAACTATTTATTGTTATATAATATAAATTATGAAGTTCCGGTTAGTTGATTTCATCACTCTGTATATAATTCCATCCTTTCATAGAATGTAATTATTGTGACGGATGTAGGAGGATCTGTCAATGTCAACTACATGTTTGTGCCAATGTTCACAAGTGAAAATTCAATCATCCCCTATTTTTCTGGTGCGATAATTTCATTCCAAATTGAAATATGATCAACTATGAGGTATACCCTATCTAATAAAAAGAGAATCATCCAAATTGGAAACCCCACTACAAAGTTATGCCTGATAGAATCGGTTAACGGACCAAAATTAAGAGGGTGAACGATCAATATCCTCCATTTTGCTACCTTTAGGGATGCATTTTTTATTCAAATTCGAATGGGACCAACTTCAAAGTACACCCTATCCAATGAAAAAGTAATCATCGGAATCGAACTTGCTCTGTGAAAAGTTATGCGTGATCTTACATAAAAAAATATTCGCGTCGAATAGAGAACCTCCTCCTTTTCGGTTTCGTCGGTTACAAATGGCTGCTATTTGTGTGGATTTTCCACAAAAATAGCAGCCAACAACGAAATTGCCAGTGTTAATGATATAAAAAATGCAAACAATATTTTTCAGAACAATCTGTAACCGCATTAGAAAAATATTTGATTCAGCATGATAGCAGAGTTCTTCTTTCATAACAAAAAAACAATGAAACAACACTACATTTGTGTCTGTGAGATAAAGAATACTAACCTAAAATTGATCAATTTCAAAAAGTGTTACATTCTAGAGAACATTGGTTAATAATATCTATATCACCCCGAAAAACGTAACATTTTTTTATATTAGGGATACTATGAATAGAGTATAGATAACATATTGTTCAAATAACTTTATAAGTTTTTTCATCGAAAATTGTGGGATTATCAATAAAGAGGGATATTTTCAAATAAAATTAATAATTTATCGAGAGATCCAATATATTTCTTTAACGAATCTTGAAAACTCAATTCAAACGCATGTTTTGTTTAGAATATAGGAAGAAAATTGTATGATATTATACTTTGATAAAATATCGACTGACGACCTAAGTTTTATTTTAACGGAATATTACTTAAATTTTTAAAGTGACGAGTATTATAGTCATGGATGAAGTCAATTTGTGTGGATGTGAAGTTAGAATATTTAGCAGAATTTTTTTCACAATAGATTAAGCAGCAGATTTCGAAATTATATGAATTTCTGATATTGAATAATTCATAGGGTTTATGAGTTCATTGATGGTTCAAGGTACTGGTGTCTGAATATTTATTTCGAAGGAAAAAAGTCTCGAAACCTGAATAATATTCTAACCATAGGTAACAGAAGACGCCCTAAATAGAAATGCGCGAAATACTTACTGTTTACTGATAAGTTCCCTCTAAAATCGTCCAAGGAATTTAATTGTAGTTCATAAGCCCTTTAAGTGTTTTCACCCCTTACTAACTTTCGGAATTGTTGATGAGAAGAATCAGGATGAGATGACAAGTATGGTCGTACGTACATTTCTACAGGACAGGATAAAAATTTCTTAAGAAACGAATCCTCATTCACCGGCCTAAAATATTCTTATTATAAGCCTCTTCGGTGGCTCCCAACGGGGAATCCTCAGAAAACTCAGTGGTCGCAACCACATTACTAATTACAAATATTGGTGACCTATAGTCATAAGTAATGATTATTTTCTTGAGCGGTTAATTGCTTATTTCTATATGTTAATACTTCGGAGCCGGCTTATCTATTTCATGATACCTGTTGAAGATAAATATTATATATTTGTTGAACGATTTTCTATTTTCATCAATGTTGAAGTTGTAAGGGAAAATAAAATCAAGAACAGCAGAATACCAGGTTTTTGGTACATGGAAAAATGCATAATCATCAATTGGCTACCATTTCAAATCAACATTTTACGAGAGGATGGTACTTTTTTTGAGCTTCCAAATTTAGGAACTTTTACGGGGCATGCTTTTCGGCGTACCTCCGTAACGTTACCTACTAGTTGACTATGTATCGATGTTCTGCAACTGTAACTACCTACTGGGAGGATGGAAATCGAGTACTGTTGCTGAAGGATATGCATACTCATCTTTGGAAAACAAAAGTAAGACTGCTCTGATGCTATCCTCTCCTTCCAAGACTGTTTAGATGCCCAGTTCATCACATGAAGCAAGAAATAACAATTTCAAATCAAACACAACTGCACGAAGGTCTTAAACTTTCTCTCAATAATTCAACAATTAACGTGAACATGTTAACTTTCTGTACATAGATTCAGTTAGGTACATTATGGTTGACATCCAATTCGTTATACAACTTCACTTCATAACACGTTTTGCGATAGTAAAGAACGTATTTATTTCTTTATAAGTTTTCAATTGTGGTGCTAACTAATTTATAGGAAAAAACCTGCCTATATGAACCTTGTTATTGACTGAAAACATATTTTATTTCTCCTTGTGAAATTATAATATAGAAAATGAACTTGCATTCAAAAGTTCGAGTCGTGGAAATCAGACATATTACAGTTGATGTCGTGACTGTCAGTTACAATTTGTCAAAGAGACACAGGATATCTTCAAACATTGAATTGATTATAAACAAATGAATACTAAATTGGGTATAATTCAAAAGGCTAACAATTATTATGAAGAATATTGTATACTGAAACATCGATTACTAAAATAATTATTTTAATATTCAATGTTTCTGGCAGCCTGAATTGTATAATAAAATCAAAGATGCATTTTAAAAGTTCAACTCGCTTTTCATTAATATTCATGTTTAAAGTGTATTCATGTGAAGTTCAATTAATAAATGTTGATGTTCCGGTCAATTGAGGCATTATAAAAATTGTACTGACAGATGGATATGGAACTGCCATGGCAACTATGATTTACATCGAGTTGTTTCTGTGCCAACCCGTACAACAAAAAAGTCGGAAAGTCTTATGGATACCTATCATTGTAACGCCAACGAAAACCTGAAAGCACAATGGCAAGAAAGATAGACGGATATTGCCGATTGGACCACGACATTCACACTCCATATAAAACTACGAGAATATCTAAATAGGCCAATCAGTAGAGATGTTCTGATCTATTGATTCCGTGACAAAAATACTACCAGGAAACCGACAGTGCCATCATACGGTAGTTGTATCCTGTTATGTTTCCTACTCCCAACTGTCATTGCTCAATTTGTTATAAACATTTAAAAGCATTATTTTTAATTTTTTATCGTTTTTGAATTGGAACTTGAAGAATGATGGAGCAAATTCGATACTCTCAACAAACGAATTGCAGAGAATTAAAATGCAGGGAAATGAGACCTAGCACGACTATTAGTAACGGAGAAAAACCGCAAAAGCTGAAAAAAATCTGCGTTTTTATTAAAATTCAAAATACCGCCATTTTTCAAGTTTTGAAGCAGGCTCTCCACGACCTAGTAGTGATATGTTCTTTATTTGTGAAGAACTCAGGCACTATTGGATTATTAGTTTTGGCATAATTTGCAATTGGATTTTTTATTGCACTTCATTTCAGCAGATCTGTATGCGTCACAGGTGGTCCGATTCTGATTTTCCAAAAAGATTTCGACAGTAGAAGTATAGTACTACAAAACGTATATTCTCATTTCGCATTTAAATGCGGCAAAACAGGTGAAAAATACTTGCAAACATGACTAAAAATGGGCGAGTGCGTGAAAGCGGCTGAGTAATCCATTCAGTTATCCAAGTAATCAAGTTTTGTCCAATAAATTAAATAAAATAATGTAAAACGGTAGTGTTATTTCTTTAATATATAGTCGACCAACTTTCAAAATGGCTTTATATAATTATTGGAATGTCATATGACTTTATTTAAAACTAACCCTATTTTTTCAATTAAAAATATTACATTCCTTTTATTTCTTTATCAGCAAACATTTTCAATCCAATTACTTTCGAAATGTGATATCTCCAAGATCGCCTTGGAATTTATGGTCGACCAACTTTCAAAATGGCTTTATATAATTATTAGAATGTCATATGACTTTATTTAAAACTAACCCTATTTTTTCATTTAAAAATATTACATTCTTTTTATTTCTTTACCAGCAAACATTTTCAATCCAATTACTTTCGAAATGTGATATCTCCAACTTTCAAAATGCTTTATATAATTATTGAATGTCATATGACTTTATTTAAAACTAACCCTATTTTTTCAATTAAAAATATTACATTCTTTTCATTTCTTTACCAGCAAACATTTTCAATCCAACTACTTTCGAAATGGGATATCTCCAAGATCGCCTTGAAATTTATGGTCGACCAACTTTCAAAATGGCTTTATATAATTATTGGAATGTCATATGACTTTATTCAAAACTAACCCTATTTTTTCAATTAAAAATATTACATTCTTTTTATTTCTTTACCAGCAAACATTTTCAATCCAACAACTTTCGAAATGTGATGATATCTCCAAGATCAATTTCCGCCTTGAAATTCAGATTTCGTTTCAGATTGATTTTTCCGGAGAGCTCTTTCGGAAAATTTACCCTGTCAGAAATTCATTCCACTTATGCTCTAACACCAAAAAAAATATATAAATTAACCATGGAAAAAATAAAACTACTTATTTACGAACTATAAATAATCTTGATAACCACAGAAAACGAAAACAGAGATTTAATCCCCACACTTGGGTAATATTCAATAAAATTAACAGAACGTAATTTCATATGAAAGAAGACACCACTGTGCTCTCGCTTGGAATCTTTTGCTACTGATTCGGTTTTTAAAAATGTTAAATGGAACTCTCGTATAGAAATGCACGAAATACTCCAAGTGAAGTACTACCTCGATTGGTCATCCTTTTTCAATACATTAACTATTAGTTGTAATTAGCTACCTATTGTCTGTTCTCACTGCTGTATTCGTTTACATATTGAACGACTGACTATTCAGGTATTTTCTACGTTTATCTGAGGTCTAGTGATAGAACATCCAAATTATTCGTAGAAACAAGGAAAAGGTTCACTGAAAATATGAATACGCATTACTAACAGTCGCTCAGTTTGAAAGATCCCGATCTGAAAATAGACCGTAACAATCCCACCCTTTCCTCAATTTCTTTTATTTTTTCTTTATTATTATTATTTTAATTACTTAGTCGTCACCCGAAGAATGAGGTTTCAAATCCTTGACATGAACCAATCTTACGATTTTCATCATTCTTTAACTCTTACGTCTAGGGCGATAAGGCCCTATGAATTTATGAGCCAATTTTTCAGAAAAATACTTTGTTGTGTCAGATAATGCGAAATTCCTATGCTAAACCTTCTGACCAACCACGTACTGAATATCTCTGTGTCTCAAATCATATGTTTTTTTTGCTCTGTTCGTAGGCTTTATTTAGCCTTTCTCGAACTTTCCCATAAACGGTTTCAAAGCCCGAAGATCGCGAAACTAGAATATTTGGATCTTGAGTTGGAATAACACCACTTTGGGGATTATTTTCTCCTACGTTTGCTGAACCACTCAAAGTGATTTCTCGGTCAAAATGTATGAAATATGTGGTGAATTACTTAAATGGTTCGACCAAGTTCAATTTTTGCCGCACGGCAGCATTTTATGGGTAGAAGATATAATTGTCATTACACTGAATATTAATCTGTTCAGATTGAATTCTAGGCATTGTGAGATGTTTTTCATTATTTGAAAGATGTACCCATATTTCTATTCTAATATTATACGAGGCAAATACCAACATTATTTGATTGATATTGAAATAAGAGCGTTGGGATTATATTTTTGCCAAATTACAAAAACCATAAGTTTAAAAATTTAAAAAAAAATCAGCAAGTTTTCCAAAATTATTTGACGTTTATCTAAGAAGTTGAAGTGAAATCTGTCATATAGTTTTTGAATACGGAGAAACATCAAAATTGGCCGTTCTATTTGATTTTTTCAAAATTTTGTCGACAAAAGTCGACAATTGTTTTTAGAACTGCTCCTAATATGAGTAATTTTCACTTATAATCTCCCTAGAGCATAAATTATTGCCGGAAATTTTTTGAGTAC
This sequence comes from Gonioctena quinquepunctata, assembly GCA_018342105.1. Classification (NCBI taxonomy): domain Eukaryota; kingdom Metazoa; phylum Arthropoda; class Insecta; order Coleoptera; family Chrysomelidae; genus Gonioctena; species Gonioctena quinquepunctata. Next base: position 93,396 of record JAFIRS010003748.1, on the reverse strand, counting down.
ATGGATTTTTTGAAAATTATCACGCGAAGCGACGAGGGATCATTTTCTTTAAAAATTCATGTACGAGACAAATTTCCCGTGATGAATTCAGCACGGGGGGGATTCGGTATGAAAATGTTATATATTTAAAAAGAAAACATTAAGTAAATATTTGTTTTGACGTTATTCACAAATGAATAGAAGGCTGTGTGTAATGGGAGTTTTGGGGAAGATTTTTTTCTGATTTTCCCCGTTCCCAAGTAAAATAAAATATATAATATCAGATAAACTATTATGTAAAATCAATTGATTTCATACAATTTTCTTACTAGGTTTCAGGGAAATGTTAATATTTACTAAACATGAAAGTGGATACGTTCGTATTGCGGGAGATATTTTTTTATTTTCCCCGTGCCCTAGTAAAATAAAATATATAATATCAGATAAATTTTTATATAAAATTGATTGTTTTCATACAATTTTTTGACTGAGTTCCAGAGAAATGTCAATATTGACTAAAAATGAAAATGGATGTTCGTATTGCGGGATATTTTTTTTATTTTTCCCGTGCCCTAGTAAAATAAAATGTATAATATGGGATACATTATTATATAAAAATAATTGATTTCCTATAATTATTTTCCCCATGCCCTAGTAAAATAAAATATATAATATCAGATGAATTTTTATATACAATTGATTGTTTTCATACAATTTTTTACTAGGTTTCAGGGAAATGTCAATATTGACTACAAACAAAGGTGATATACAGCAAAAAATATATAACTATACCTATACATATATACTTGAATAATTTTCATATTCTTCTAGTTTTGATTCTAAGAAAAATTAATATTAGCGGTAATAATTTGTTTTTCAAATAATTCAGGAAATCGGGATATTTCATTCTTTATTCTAAATAGAATGTTGTTGGCGTATGTTGCCGGTTAAAAAAATATTTTGTAAAGTTAGCCATGGATTTGACATTCACTACTCCTGTCAATCAATATTTTTTTTTATTGGTGCCCCTGTTTACCCATTTAAAGCACGCCTCAGCGTGTTTAAATCGAACTTTAAAAAACCCGCGTTTTTTAAAGGTAACCATGACAACATCAACAAATTGAGAAACGCGAAGTCTAAATGACAATTTTTTTATTATTGATCTGACAGGAGTACCTTGTAACGCCAGATAAAATATTACTCACAATTCGTTCATTTATATGTGCTCCTCCATCCATTTGATGAACTTTTCATATTTTTTTTATATATATCACTGGATTTTCGCGGTATTAACCGCGATTCTGCCTCACTATTCAAAAAATCGATATAAGAATCATTTATTTTTGAGCTCTGGTGACAACAAATATTGATCTTTGGTAACAAATTGCAAATGAATGTTTTTCTCATTTCCATGACAACGAAAGGTATACTGATGTCACATCACGAATTCAACCTTCTTGCATTATTAGTTCTTATTTCTATTTTTTGTAGTAATAATACCAGTATATATGATTTCAAAGTGCACCAATAAAAAAAAATAACGTAAAGTATTCGTGGATAACTGGTCTTAAAAACACTTGCTCTATTTCGAGCACTCCGGCTGCGCCGTCGTGCTCGAAAAATCGCGCGTGTTTTAAAGCCCTTTTTATCCACTTATACTTTAATATACTATTATTTGTGGCATTATAAGTTCCTCATAACATTGTATACATACATAAGTTAGTAAAAAAGTTATAATAAAATGAACATTCAATCGTATGAATTGTGTTCCTTCTGCAAAGAATCACAGCACATTAAAATGTATCATAAAAATGTAAAATATCTAACATACCTAGTGGAAGAATCTGGATTAAATCCTGAGCACGAAAACTTATTTAAAGAGATCGGCAACATTCTGCGTGATATTGTGCCTTCTTTTGGACACAAATCTAATACTCAAAGAATAAACTGGTGTCTCAGTATTATTTTTATTTTATGAAACACAGGCATATTGTTAAAAAAAACACCGGTTCTGTGTTTTATTTACCACTTAGGAAAGAGAAGGTAGAAGTGTGATTTTTGAAGAATTTAAAATAAATTAATGATATTATAGAATGTACACCTCAATAAATTGTTGTCATATTTCCAACTTATAAAGTAAGTAAATGAAAAATATTGTCAATATTATTTTTGTCTAATTATATGATAGCTGTCATGTGCCGGGAAATTTCCACTCATTAATTTTACGTCTACATGCTAATGTGGATGAAACATTTTCAGAAAATTTGCTGGTTACAATAGTAACAATGTCGAAATAAAGCATCTGATTGGTTAAAAATGACTGGTATAAAATTTTCACTCTAAATTTTTTCATGATTTTTGAACTTGTTTTTTTTTTCGAGGGGGTATAACCTTGAGCTCAGAGTCGGAATCGGAATAAAATAGTTCGAATCCACTGTGGTCATATTGCCTTTAAACGTTGATTCTGTATCATAATATCTAAGAAAATGAGTTGGTTATTTTGTTCTCTTCCTTGAGTGAATTTCATTGCAGGTTCTGGTTCATTAATAGAAAATATTGAAGTCATCTGTACTCTGATTCCATTTTCATTTATTGTAATAGAGAAGAATCGTTTGATGAATTTAGAGATTATTTTTTCCGATGCTTGTTTTAAAAAACGTTTTTGAATACATTCTAATTTTCTTATGATTTAATAGTTTTAATATTTCCATTTATTTCAGATACAAACCAGAGTGTTCATATTCCTAGCTAAATATACCCACAGAACTCATCAGAAATATCCAAGATCTCTAGTTAATCGGTAAAAAAGGTTCACGAGGTAATTATTCAACATATGAATTGAATTAGCGTACTCATAAATCAGTGAGTGGATTCTAAATACAGGCTTTTTTCTATGCTGCCATTGATGTTGCATAGATAAGAAAACTATTTCACTATAATTAGAAATAAATTATAGAGCAGTTCAACAGATTGTTAATGATAAGATTGTACAAAAACATAGACGCCAACTAATAGATATTCGAAACCACATTAGCATATTGAGCATGAAAATGATCATTTCTGCCGTTTTCAGATTTTCATTTATACTGGAAGCTGTGATCATTTTTCCACAATGTAAAGTAGGTGTTACCCATTTTTTTGTTGAAACTGTCAAAATGAATTTCAAGGCAACGCGTTTCCGAAAGCACGTGCGGTGGATATCTTCAATAAATAAATAAATAATAATAAATAATGTTTATTCAGTAAATTCAGTTACAGAAATATGATATGGTTTAGAATAAACATGGAAAAACCACAGAAGCTGTATTGCAAATACAGCTTGTATGTGGCTTGAAATTGCATTATAATTTGTTAGATACTCATGATAAGGTGAATTATGTCAAAATCTGGAAATTATCTCAGGTTCAGGGAGTTAGGTCATAATGGGGATCATCGTCTGAATCGGGTTGTGTTACATAATAGAATTAATATACATATGACGGTACATAATTATAAAAAACACATGTTATAATACTAAGTCTAATTCATGGGACATGCGAAATAATTTGTTCAGACATTCCATTCCTTCAAATCAATTCATCCTGTTATTTACTATGTCATGAATTATTGATCTCGGTGTATTTTGTAACCATTTTGTGATCATTTTTTTGAAAGTTAAGTAATTGGTTTCTATTTTTATATTATTTGGTATGATATTGAAGATTTTGGGACCTAGAAAATCGAAGCTACGCTGTCGGACATTCTTATCGCATTTCGGTACAATAATATTGGATCTGTTTCTTGTTTCATAGGAGTGTCCGATTGTGGAAATTTTACTTTTTTCTATAAATGTTTGTTATCATTTTTGACAGTACAACTGTCTCAAATCAAGGAATCCACTTCCGTTGAACAGATCATTGCTTGAATAACATCTGTCCTTATTGTATATTATCCTAATTAGCCATTTCTGTAATACATTGACTTTTTCTAGATGACAGTCAAGGACTCCGCCCCATCCAATATTTCCGTATGATAGCTGAGATTGTATTAAGGAAAAGTACAAAGTTCGCAGATGAGAAATATCTAGGTATTCTTTCAAAAATTTTAAACGAGACAAAAGTCCTCTAAGTTTTCTTGCAATAAAATTCATTTGTAGGTCCCAACGTAAGTGTCGATCGATTATTATCCCTAAATACTTTATTGATGTTGTTTCAGGAATTTTTGTATCTTTATCAATATTTAGTGATCCTAGATTTGGTAAATTATTGGTATATGATGTAAAAGGTAAATACTTCGTTTTTTCTATATTCAATGTCAATTTGTTATATTGAAGCCATGATTTAATTAATTTGAAGTCTTGCTCTGCTTTTTTTTAAGAATATTCCAGTTTTCTGCTTGATAAATTATCGCAGTGTCATCTGCAAAACTGAGCACTGTTCCCTTGGTGTTCATGGACAACAAACTATTGATATAAAGTATGAATAACAAAGGTCCCAAGACGGTGCCTTGGGGAACACCATATGTGATATCCCTCATCTCGCTACATTTACCGTCAATAACTACTTGTTGTTGTCTATCTGAAAGGTAACTCTTCAATAGGTCGTATATATTTCCTCTAATGCCATAAAGTTTCAGTTTTTTCAATAAAATGTGGTGACATACAGTATCGAAGGCTTTAGAGAGGTCAATGAATATACATAATGCAGGGGTTTTTGAATCGAGGGCCTTATACAGATTCGAAGTTAATGAGTAGATTGCATCTTCTGTAGACTTTCCCTCTCTAAAGCCGTATTGACCATCTGAAAGGATGTTGTTTTTTGCCAAGAATTTAACCATTCTGATCTTAATAATTTTTTCTAATAATTTTGATAAATTACTTGTGAGAGAGATTGGCCTATAATTTCCGAGATCATATTTGTTTCCACTCTTATATAAAGGTCGAATTAGTCCCATTTTGAATGATTTAGGAAAACATCCAGTTCTGAAACTTTCATTAAATAGGATTGATAGAGGTTCAGCAATTATATGTGCTATTTCTTTAAGTGTCTCGGTTCTGATATTGTCTCTTCCAGGAGATTTTTTATTTTTTAACGAACGTATCGTGTTTTGAATCTCTGCAGGATTCGTTGGGAATAAAAACATTGTTTTATCATGATTAGGTATGTTTTCGGTAAAATTAACTGGTGCCTCAATGTTTTCAGCGTATGTTTTTCCTAGGTCACCAATTCAAATATATCGAAATTGCAGGATATCCGTAAAAGAAGAAAGAAAAGAACTTTCTGCCGTTAAAGTAAATCTGTGCGGGGGTAGTCTGATTACCGTCTTAGGTCTCATATTGTAATTGACAAAATCCCCAGATACATTATAATTAGGCCAGGTATTTTCACCTCCGGTTATATTAGGAATGAATTGACCAACGGTGACCTTGATCAGGTCAAAATCTATACTAATTTACATCAGTAACTCATAGTGATAGTAATTTCATCGATAAGGTCAATAAAACATTCTACAGCAGGAATTGAAATTTTCCGAACACATTTCTAACGAAAAAATCTATTTTTTCAAATGGTACCTACCGAGGGCCATCTTGCCATTCGGTAGAGAATGTAATTACCAATTCAACGGTATACATTATTTACCACTTTCTTTTTGTTACACGCTTTATATTAGCTTCACTTGTATGTTTGTTTGTAACCGACTCCTTTGGGCGCGATTTTGACCCACTTCCAGACGTCCGAATGATCTGAAATTTGGCAGGTGTACATAATTCCGGTGACAATGCATTGAGAAATTTTTGTGTGGAAAAAAAATGGCAGCTCCATATGGCGTACGAGTTTTGTGATTATGGTCCGATTGCTTCGAGATTGGTATTGAGGGTTTTCGTGGTCGGAGATTACAATTCTTTTGTCAAATCGAAAAATTCAAGATGGCGGCTCCAAAATGGTGGACGAGTTTTGTGATTATGGTCTGATTCTATTCAAAATTGGTATCTAGAGGTTTTTGGGGTCGAATATTATGATTGTTTTGTAAAAGTTTGAAAATTCAAGATGGCGGCTTTGAAATGGCGGCCGAGTTTCAAAATTGGTTTGGGTTTTTGGGGTCGGATATTATGATTCTTTTGTGAAAATTGAAAAATCAAGATGGCGGCTTCAAAATGGCGGACGAGTTTTGTGATTATGGTCTGATTCTATTCAAAATGGGTATGTGGGGGTTTTTCGGGTCGGAGATTATGAATTGCCAAAAATAATAAAAATAATAGTTTAAAAAAAACTAAAAAAACACGCTTTTATAAAAAAAACACACTAAAAAGTAGGAAATAAATGATAGTTTAAAAAAACTAAAAAACACGCTATTATAGAAAACCAGACAAAAAAAATAGAAAATAAGGAAGACATGTATTTTATTTAAAAAAAAGCGTGGGGTGCATGGTATCAATAATTATATAGTACATTACACACCTAGGGCAGTAAAGTGAGAAATGTCTCAGATCACAGATAATTGTTGGCCGAGGTGATACCATGCACCCCACTCTTTTTTTTAAATAGAATAAGGTAAACCACCCAGTCTTCGACACCTAGCCAGTCATCGACACTTTCAAATTCATTCTACTAAAATAAGAAAAGTTTTACTTCAAAGTATGTGTTCTGCAAATAGTTGGATTCCTTGATATATATGGCAACTGAACACCACATTTTGTGCCATTCTTAGCCGCCATTCCATCATAGTATGTGGATGAAGTCAACAGGTGCATCATTTGATTATAATTGTGCCCATTGTTAGAGATATTCTTAAGGTAAGGATATGAAAAAATATTCATTATAACCTTTATTTCGTATGAACTATACATTTTCTATATTTCTACCCAATCAATATGCTGATAAGGGAGAAATATCAAATCTAACGTAACCAATAAATGTTTTTACTGAGAAAAACCCAAGTGTCAATTACTGGTAAACGAAAAATCATGTTGAACCAGTTATTGACACATGTGTCTAACACTAGAACACCAATATTTTTGTGGTTGTGAGTTGCTTGTAGATCTCCGTCAAAAGGTGGTTTTAAAATATAATTTTCATTTTCTAACTAACACTACTGTCCAGTTATCGACAGTAGTGTCAATTACTGGACAATAACATGTCAATAATTGGGTTGAACACTTTTCAGGTATGGCCCCAAAAAAGAATTATAAACCGGAGCAAATGGCTGCAGCTCTTGGAGCTCTCGAGAGGGGAATACATGTTTCTGCTGCAGCTAAAGAGTTTAATGTACCAAGAGTAACACTTCTTTATAAATGGAAAGATAAGAGTCCAAGAGAATGCTCAATGGGACCATCAACTACTTTGACCGCAATGGAGGAAAATATTCTAGTACAGTGGATAATCGCGATTTCGAAACTTCATTATCCAATAACAAAAGACTAGCTGTTAGACAGTGTGGAGTATATCATAAAAGAATCAAACAGGAAAATCTATACCCTTGGACTTTAAAAGAGCGTTATTCTGGCCTGAACCTGAAGAATCTACAAGGAAGGGGAGATGCAAAGAAAAAACACCTTCTGAAATCACATCTGCTGCTTGGCAGAAATATCATTCTAGAAAAGAAAATGAGAAGAAAAAAAAGCAAGAGGAAAAAGAACAGAAAGCTAGGGTAAGAGTGGAGAAGAGAGCGGAAAAAGAAAAAGCGAAAATTGACTCGGAAAGTTCGGATGAAGAAGACAGTTTGGATGATGTGACTATATCTGAAGAAGAAGAATATTGCGAGCTTGACGGGATGAACAATGTGTCCGCTGGAGACTATGTCTTAGTGAAATTCTTTGGAGGAAAAAGAAAAACAACTCAATATCGTTATGTTTGTGTTGTTCAAAATGTACTACATAAAGAGAATGAGATTAAAGTTATGTCAATGAAAGTATCCAATACTGAAAAAGATGTTTTTAGAGTAGATGAAAGTGATGTGTCACTGGTGGAAATGTCGGCGACAATAGGAAAATTGCCATCACCTGAAATCCTTGTAATTGGAGACAGGGTGAAATATCAATTCTCAAAACCAGTTGACGTCTTTGAGAGCAAGTAGGGATTATTTTCATTTTATTATGACCTGACCTCAATTCCTACTTACTTTTTATTATATTCTTGCTTATTTAATCAATCAATTGTTTATTTTTCACACAACTCAAGTGGAATTCATATATTCATATATGTACAAGTATTGAAATGAATAAATTTTTATACTGTCAAACACTGGGTGTCAATTACTGGGTAGCCTCGAAACTTGTTCTGTCAATAACTGGTACAAAAAACGACCAATACTTTAATTTTTTTACAAATATAATTTTATGATTCCCAGCCATTTTCATTAGTAGAAGTGGAGAGGACAAGTTAAGACATCATCTGGAATGAACAGAAAAAAATTACGACTTTTTTTTATCCTGTCATAAAAAAAAATCTGAATTTTTTGTTCTAAAGGTGTCAATTATTGGGTGGTTTACCTTACATGTTTTCCTTATTTTCTATTTTCTTAGTCTGGTTTTCTATAAAAGCGTGTTTTTTAGTTTTTTTAAACTATTATTTAAAACTAAAAACGATAAATTATTGAATTTGTACAATATTTCATATGTTGCCTACAAATTCCAATGAGTTTTCCGTCTAGGTTTGATGAAATGAAAGGTAGCCGTGGAATCATGGAAAACAGTAGGTGATTAATGTCATGTCAAAAGTTAAATACCAATTTTACTTGTCATCTCGTTTCGTTTGTAAATAGTGATTTACGTAACAAGTCCGGAAAATAGGTTTTTTTTGGATGAATAGACAAAATTCTAGGACGAGCCGTAGGCGAATCCTGGAAGTCTGTGAGTCCAAAAATACTATTTTCGGGTGTGTTGCGTACAATATTTTTTCGGCAACCGTGTAGAATAACGAATCAATGAGACGACATAATTCTTTATTTCTTCATTATACATTTCAATTTGAATTAAACAGAACAGAGAATACAACATATTAACAGAAACATTCTAATTCTTATTTACATTAATATTTATATTAAAATTCGAGCAATTGCTAATATTGAAGGGATTCAATTTGTTTGAAATGCTTGGTATATTTAACTAATTTCATATGAACTGTCAGCCGTTATTTCGTTCCCGGACGGTTGCCGAAAAAGGTACTTTTCAACATAGAGTACATGCTACACAGAGTAGAGGATTTGACAGTTTCAGATTTTTGCGCCAAATAAGCCAAAATTACATCCTCTGTAATAGTTTTGCATTGCTTCATATCCATCCATTTCGTGAACAAATCATAAACGTTTTCGTACCTGGATTTTGATTTTTCAGGCAATAATTGTGCTGTAGCAGTAGCTGCTATATTGGAAATTTCTTAAGGCACATTTTCAAAGTCACTATCGCTGCTGCTTTCCATATTTTATTGCGAATTGCGATGAAAAAACATGCAAACTTTTGACAACTAATTTCATATGAACTGTCAGCCGTTATTTCGTTGCTATGGTAATGATCAACTGCATTCATCAAAACCATACCTACCAATATTTTCATATTTACAATGACAACAACGACGCGATTCTTCCCGGCCTAGTCCGGGAAGTACGTACTTCCCGGACTAGGCCGGAAATGCTACTTTCTAAAAGAAAAAGCGTCCGGGAAGTGGGTACATCCCGGACGGTTGCGAAAAAAGTTTTTTTGAAATGGAAAATAATAATCGTTATGCTCGAAACGAACATATCGATATAATATTGATATACGGAGAGTGTCAGAAGAACGCTGTCAATGCTATACGCTGTTCGTTATGCGTTAAGACGGCACCCATCGACAACCTATTTCAGGAAATTGGAAATGATGCTAAGGGAAGAACCAGCTGATCAAAACCACATCCACTTCATCGTCAGTGAAGAAGCCGAAACTAATATTTTATAATATGTTAATTTTCCTCCATTTGACTAAGTGCGAGAATTGGAAATTGAATGTGGGATCAGCAGGGAAAGTGCCCCAGAAAAGTATTGGAAAAACATAAATATCGCACCTATAAATACAGTTTGCATCAGCATCTATATGGAAATGACCAAGAACGGAGACTAACTTATTGTAATTGGTCTTAGAGATATTTTGTTTAACAAATACTACACATTTGAATATGTAAAGTGACGACAGTTAGAATGCCTAGGTCCTCAAATAGGTTTCTGCACGAATACCTTCGATCTTTGAATGTCATTGTTCTCGAAACTTTTTTTTTGTAATATCAAGAGAGACCCAATTTTCTTTGAGTTTCCCTATGCGGTTATTGCATAAGATACTGTAGAATTGACATATGGGTGGTAATACATTAGTAGAATATTTCTGTCCACAAATTTTCCTAGTCTCCATAGTACAAAGCAGTGAGATGAAACTTTTTTGGCCACATATTCGATATGAGTGTACCACTTTTAATGTGAGTCCATATTCACTTCGAAACATTTAACAACATTTGATTGGCAAAGAGACGAATTATCAAATCTCACTAGTAGGCTGTAGTCCAGATTTGAGCCAGAGAATTGTAATGAATCAGTTTTCAGGCTATTCAGTACAAGATGATTTCCAATACTGTAATCATTAGAAGCTAGACTAAGGTTGCTGATAGAGGTACCAGATGCAACTACTGAGAGATCATCAGCAAAGAGAGAAGATTTACTGTTACTAAAATAGTTTGGTAAATCGGTCACAAAAATAATGGAAAGTAGGGGTCCCAGAATGCTTTCCTGTGGGACTCCTGTCTGTATACATTTAGTTGTTGAGTAATAGTTAGCATCATGATTCCATAGTTGCATCCTCTGGGTCCTCTTAGCTAAGTATGATTTCAACCAGCAATAAGGTTGTCCTCTGATTCCATAAAAGTACAACTTTTTCGTGTTCAGAAAGTGAACAATTGCATTCTCTGTATTCATCTCTCTCCGAAAGCCACATTGAGAGTTGCTGAGTATCTTGAAAGATGCCAAGAAATCAATCAAGCGATTATGGTATAGTTTCTCGTAGATCTTGGAGAAAACAGGCAAAATTGAGATAGGCCTGTAGCTTGACATTTCTGATAAACTGTTTTTTTTTGTGTATAGGTACGACAAGTGCCATTTCTAATTTGGATGGAAATACCCCTTCCTTGAAGGGTTCATTTACTGGGCAGGTTAGTATAGGTGCCAATTCAGTAGTAACAATAGAAATCAATTACTTAAGAATCCCGTCCTCACCCGCAGATTTTTTCTTGGTAACTAACTAACTAATTATTTCTAAAACCTCAGTTTCAGTAACTGGAGCCAAGAAGAATGAATCTTTGACAGAAGAATTCAGTGCGCTATCAATAAAATTGTCTTTCGCTGATTTTGCCAGCAAACTCTCAGATTCAAAGAAATAATCATTGAATCCTCCAGATATATTTTTTCCTTGGTTATCTAAAACAGTTGAGGGATACCTTTCATGTCCAGACTGTGAAGATTCACTCTTCCTCATTTTCTAAGCAGACTTACAAGAGTTATTTGAATCTTGAAAAAAATTATTGTAGTGGATTCGATATTGGGTTCGGAGTTCCCTACTTCCAGAGCACTTGCACAGTTTGGACAAAAAACGTAAATTATCTATAATTTCCTCATTGACCCAGGTAAGTATGTATAATTGTGTCATTTTATGTCGTCGTATGTATATTAAACGCAGGGGTATTTGTTTTGTTAGGATTATCTGTCACTACTGTACCCTTTTTTACAAGCATTATGTATTTTACGGAAATAAATGTCTATTCTATTAAGTTCAGGAAAGATAGATATATCCAAATTTTCGTGGACCATCATCATTGCCTCAACCATAGAATATTTGGACCAGAGAAACGAACTTTTAAATGTGATTGACTAAAGAATAAAATGTATAGAGAATCAGTTACAGAATGAAATTGCTTCCAGAAACTGTGGAGAATTATTCACCAGATCTAACAGGTTAGCCATCATCACATCTTCATTCACGATACTAACCTTGTTATCCAATGTCCACTGACAATAAATCTTGTATTCTTTGTCGTGACGAGATGACGATTCTTTGGGTATCAGGTGTCCCATGGCTTCTTGCGATTTCTGCACAATTTCCTAAGGAATTAATGATTTTTACACGCTTTATGTTAGCTTCACTTGTATGTTTGTTTGTTTGTTTGTTTGTTTGTTTGTTTGTTTTGTTTGTTTGTTTGTAACCGACTCTTTTGGGCACGATTTTGACCCACTTCCAGACGTCCGAATGATTTGAAATTTGGCAGGTGTACATAATTCCGGTGACAATGTATTAAGAAATTTTTGTGTGGAAAAAAACAAAATGGCGGCTCCAATATGGCGTACGAGTTTTGTGATTATGGTTCGATTCGCGTCAAAATTGGTATCTGAGGGTTTTCGTGGTCGAAAATATTTAAAAAACAATTGGCGGCTCCAAAATGGTGGCGAGTTTTGTGATTATTGTCTGATTCTATTCAAAATTGGTATGTGGGGGTTTTTGGGGTTGAATATCATGATTCTTTCGTAAAAATTGAAAAATTCAAGATGGCGGCTTCAAAATGACGGCCGAGTTTTGTGATCATGGTCTGATTCTATTCAAAATTGGTATGAGGGGGTTTTTGGGGTCAGAGATTATGATTACCTACTTTGATAAGATTATTCCATTTTTTAATTTGCAAAAAAATAATAAAAATAAAAGTTAAAAAAAACTAAAAAAACACGCTTTTATAAATAAACAACACTAAAAAGTAGGAAATAAATAATAGTTTAAAAAAACTAAAAAACACGCTTTTATAGAAAACCAGACTAAAAAAATAGAAAATAAGAAAAAAATTTATTTTATTTAAAAAAAAGCGTGGGGTGCATGGTAACAATAATTATATAGTACATTACACACCTAGGGCAGTAAAGTAGGAAATGTCTCGGATCACAGGTAATTGTTGGCCTAGGCGATACCATGCACCCCACGCTTTTTTTTAAATAAAATGCATTTATTTCGTATTTTCAATTTTTTTAGTCTGGTTTTCTATAAAAGCGTGTTTTTTAGTTTTTTTAAACTAAAATAATAGAAACAATCGCATATAAAATCATTATTTTTTATAATGAGTACTATTTCTTGATGTTTGTAAAAAGTATTAAATTTATTAATTTATTTATTTATTATTCGGGTTTTCCATAGGTTGAGTTAACAACCCAGTAACAGGAAACCGCACAATACGTTAAACACAGATCATGTAATTTCGGTATAATCACTATTCAAAAATAATTAAATTAGGTATATGTGACCTGAAAACAATCATTATTGCTAAAATAGATACACCATTCTGACTTTGCTGTACAATAATTGAGTTTAATATAATTCTACTCAATTAGAAAACAGAAAAACAATGAATGTACAACTTTTAACCATCCTTTATGTAATACATGTCACCAAAAAATAGAATGAGCAGCATGTCTAGCTACTAGGAGTGAACAATGGAATATATCAATATGACAAAAAAAAAATCATATAACCTCTGCAAAACAATTATAGGTGAGTTCTCCGACGCATTTGTTCTATATTCCTGAGGGTAGAACAGATTTGGTGATCGTAAGCAACGTCTTCCAACATTGAACTGTAATTTACTCAATATATCTGAGCAGTCAATGAAATCAGATACCAGTTTGTGCAAGAGAATTATGTAGCTAACAGTCCTTATAGAGGAGAGTTTAGACATACCATACTTCACAATATTATTGTCATACGAATTTTGATGGTACAATCTGTTGAATCGGAAATTCAAATAATTCACGAATTTATTCTGGACTCTCTCACTTCTCTCAATATATTTAACATATTGAGGATTCCAAATTAACGTCGCATATTCGAGATGAGAGCGGACCAGGGAGTTGTAAAGTAGTATTAAACATTTATGAGATCGAAAGCTTACTTACCCTCATTATGAAACCAAGATTACGCAGAGCCTTCCTAACGATATGTTCAATGTGCAAATGCAAATGAGTTTTTCATCTAAATATACGCCCAAATCCTTAATGTTCGAAACATTAGTTAAATTCTGATTTCCAATGCAATAATTGAAGTCCAATTCACCATGTGATCTAGATAATGTTATTTTCTTACATTTGTCTACGTTTAGTGGAAGGTACTTTGTGGTGCAATAATCAGTAAATCTCGTGATATCATCTTGAAGTTTTTGATAGTCAGAAAGGCTCGTAACTGGTCTATATATTTTGGGATCGTCGGCATATAGACTAAACCTGTAATTTTCAAAGCATGTGGTAATATCATTAATGAAGATAAGAAATAACAACATGCCCAGGTGCTACCCCTGTGGAACACCTGAGGTCACATCAACAAACGACGATCTGGAGTTTCCAACTTGGGCACATTGTCTACGATCATTCAGATATATTATTATGCTGAGCAGATTACCGTGTACATCGATCTCTCCCAACTTCACTTTGAGGGTTTCATGATGAACTTTATCGAATGCTCTGGAGAAATCGGTGTACACTGCAACAATCTGTTCATGTCGATCCATGCTGTTGTTGTTGTTGATCCATGATGTAGACATCTTGAATGAAGGGGGCTAGATTGGTTACAGTAGAGCGTCCAGAGAAGAAGCCGTATTGTTGTTCGATGATCAGATGCTTTATATCGTTAAACAGAGCATTTTTTATTATTGCTTCAAATAATTTACCTAGTATGGAAATGGGACGAAAATTACATACATTTCGTTTATTCCCACCTTTGCTTGTTTCCAATAGGTTGAATGAGTTCCCTTGGACAAACATTCATTAAAAAGAAGGCAAAGAGGATTTAACAGCGATATCTTGCACTTTTTAACCAACGAAACCAAAAATGAGGAGGTTCTCTAGTCGACGCGTATTTTTTTTTATGTCTGTCCAGGCATAACTTTTTACTGAGACGTCCGATTCCGCTAATTCTTTTCTCAGTGGATAGGGTGTACTTCGAAGATAGTACTTTTCGGATATAGAATCCACCCCTAAGGGTAGCAAAATGATGGATATTGATCACTCACCCTCTGAATTCTGGTCCGTTAACCGATTCTATCAGGCATAACTTTGTACTAGGTTCTTCGATTTGGATGATCCTTTCTTCATTAGATAGGATATACCTCATAGTTAATCATATTTGTATTTCGAATGGAATTATCCACCCTGAAAAATAGGGGAAAATTGATTTCTCACTTGTGCACATTGGCACACATATGTAGTTGACAATGACAGATCACTATTGTGTCTCCTACATCCGTCACAATCATTATATTCTATGAGAGGATGGAATGATATACAAAGTAATGAAATGAACTAACCAGAACAACAAAAATAATTTATATTACAACAAATAGTAAAAGTGAGGTGGGTAAGTAAGTATTTTGGAAGTAATAAAAAAACAAGTAGGTAGTAATCAGTAGATTTCAGCAACAAAAAATAAAAAAATAAAAACTTTTTAACAAAAAATTAAACCGACGAAATACGGAACTGAAAAGTAAAAAATAAAATAAACCTTCTTAGTCTCAATAACTAAGCTCCTAAACTAATGTAAGTAACTAATTTTGAGTCGGCGCCAAACGAACAATCAACGAAGATCATTAAATCACTTCAAAAAAATTATCAGGATGTCACCGCGCAACTCGACGCCTTACCCAATTCATTTGCTTGTTTGTTTGGCGCCGACTCAAAATAAGTTACTTACATTAGTTTATGAGCTCAGTTGTTGAGACTAAGAAGGTTTATTTTATTTTTTACTTTTCAGTTCCGTATTTCGTCGGTTTAGTTTTTTGTTAAAAAGTTTTTATTAACAAAAATAACCGGAATATTGTCCAGACCAGGACTCTCATCAAGTTTTCATTTCTCAATTTCTACTTCGATCTGCTTATGAGTGACTTCATTTAAAGTAATTAACATATTACTGCCTTGATAACCATAAGATGGTCAGATCATATAACGCACGTTAACAAGCGACTGAGAGCCCTAACACACAGCTTTTATATATTGAGAGACATTCTCTCTTGAATAAACCTTATAATGCTCTACAACTCCTAAGCTGAATCTAATATTATCCAAACAACACAAGCAACAATTATAAAAGCTATTCTAAAAAATGTAAACGATTTTCCACTGCCTTTCTTCACAAGAAACAAAAATATTGAATAATAAATCAGTATTTACCCACCAATGTTTGAAAAGAATACGCAAGAGTTTTCTGAATTTCAATCACAATGAACTCGAATAACAAGATCCACTACAAACATGGACCTCAACATCCAACCCTCCAAGCAACACCAACCGAATTTCTATAACTCTAAGCCAAAAAATCTAAAACAAATTTCAAACCAGGAAAAATTCAAAGTTGAAACCAAAAACTATATTCTACATGCAGAAAAATTCTACGATATCTCGAAATCAACATCAATTCAAACCAGAATGATAATGAAAATAAAACAATACCTGCCATCTGCCCTCCACAGTAAAACATCCGAAGAAGTACGTACTTTTATTTTTATTTTTATTTTTTCCTTTTTTGTTTTATAAACCTCTTCTACCCACTCAAATCAACAACACTGTTGAGATTATGTGATGCCTAAATACAGTTTCAGAGACCAACTTGTAGTATGCCAATAATAAACCTAGTGTTTTACTAGTTTGACTAGTATTTAATTGGTTGTATATTGAAATACTCAAATTCCTGAAAATATATAAAATTACAACACAATAATCAACAAAACTTCAATAACTTACGATTGCCTCTATAGTTCTTAAGCAAATCTCTTGAAATAATGATATTTTCTATGATAGAACTAGTTCCAATTTGACAATATTTTTGTACAATTTTTCTTTTCGAATTGAATTTTGTTTTCATCTATAGGGTGTTCGAATAAAAAATGCAACCTATATAAATTATTGAATATTTCTAACACTCCCGCTCGGTACAGCGCTGAACCGAATGAAGTGCTATACCATCCTAAGGTTTTTCAAAAGTCACTAAAGCAAGTTTAGTAACAGGTGTCTCGAAGATACCATTGATTGTTCGTACTTTGGCTCTCCTCACTTGACCATCACGGGCTTTCGTCACTTCGATAATTCTTCCTTTCGGCCAATTGCTTCGTGGGAGGTCTTTATCACATATAATTATTATATCCCTATATCCCCTTCTTCTGAAGGACGGATTTGTTATGCCATTTTGAACGCAGTAAGAGTTCTGGAATATATTCAGCAACAAATCGACGCCAACATTTATTCGCAAACTACTCTCGATTTAAATAGTTGAATTTTAAAACCTTTGCATCATTATCCAGCTTTGCCATAGTTTTATCACCATTAGAGCAACCAACTAAAAAGTGATTCGGAGTTAATGCCTCTGATTCCTCAGAATCTAGCGGAAGATATGTCAACGGCCTAGAGTTCACAATGTTTTCCGCAGAAATTAAACAACTCCTCAGCAAAGGATCTGTGGGAGTTCTGGATGGTAAAGCGTCATAAAGTGCAATTTTAACTGCTTTAACTAAATGGTCCCAGGAGCCTCCTATATGAGGTGCTAGTGGTGGGTTGAAATGGAATGATAGCTCAGGACCCACAAATGAATCAGCAATTTGCTAAAAAGTTAGTACCACGATCACAATATATATGTCTAGGTCTTCCTCATCTATTCATAAAATTCGAAAAACAGAGGATTTAGTCATCATAGTGCAGTTTATGAGCCAGTTCCAAATGAACTGCTCTAGTGGTTAGGCACGTGAATATGGCTCCCCAGCGTTTTTCGACTCTTCTCCCAACCATCCCATTCATTGGACAAAAATAGTCGACGCCAGTATGAGTAAACGGTGAAGTGAAGGTAGCTAGTCGACATTCAGGCAAAGGTGTTATTTCAGGTACTTCAGGAATTGCAGATTTGATATAACGTCTGACAATTTTTTCGAATTTTATTCAAAATTTTTCTCAGTCTGGGAATGTAGTATTTTTATCTTATTTCATTAACAACACTTTCATGATTTTTGTGTTGAAAGGCGTGGTGATACTTTGTAACGATCAATACGGTGAGATGACTTTCTTGGGGTAAAATTATTGGTCGTTTGGTGTCAGTTTCAATGAAGTCAGCAACATCTTATCGTCCATGGACACGAAGAAGGAGCTGTACCTCAGAGGTTTCCCAATTTGAAATATCATTCAAATAACAATTCGGAATGCATAGTTTTTCTATATCAGGGAGATGTTTCAACCAAAGGAGCCACTTATCAAATTGCCCATTAGATATTGGTTGATCCCAAGTAATATTAGTTCTCCATATATCTTGAAAAAGGATCTTGAGATACACTAAATAATTTGTTATGAGCCCCAAGGGATCATATATTGATATTAATATTCGTAGTATTCCACGTTTCGTCGGTCTCCTCTTGCCCTCTAGGACTTCTTTGTTTCCTTTGTTATATCTCAATGAAAAAATAATGAAATCTTCACTCAAATTCCACCACATACCAAGAACCTTTTCAGTATTTTCTTCGGAATGCATATTCATGTTGATTTCTACTGGATTTTCAGAGGTTTGGTTCATTATCTGCATGAGCTTTGGTGAATTTGAACGCCAATTTTTTATTTCGAAATTAGCCTTCGAATTGATGAAAACAACTTGTTTCGCAATTTCTATGACTTCCTCCCCAGTATCTGCAGAATCTAGTAGATCATCCACATAATGGTTTCTTATGATGGATTCGACAGCTCTTGGATACTGTAACGAAAACTTTCTTGCATTTGTATTTTTCACAGACTGTGCACAACTGGGTGAGCACAGTGCACCAAAAGTCATTACTTTCATAACGTATATATCCAGGGGTTTGTCAGGATTACCATCTCGCCAAAGAAAGCGTTGCGCATGTTGATCCTCAGCTTTTATTCCAACTCTTAAGGAGATCTCTTTTATGTCCGCGCTGAATCCAATGTGTTTCTCTCGAAAACGAAGTAGAACACCAAGTAGAGAACAAAGCTGATCATCACCCTTCAAGAGCATGGAGTTCAGAGAAATTCTTTCTACGGAAGCAGCTGCATCCCAAACAATTCTGAACTTTCCAGGTTTATTTGGATTGAATACAGGGTATATAGGGAGGTACCGAACTCTTTCGTATTGCTGGGAAAATTCTTTTTGAGTGAGTTTCCGGATATACCCTTTTTCCATATAATATTTCAGTTGTGAATTCATTTTCATACCTCACTTTGGATTTCTTTTGATAATTTTTTCTATACACTCCATTCTGTGGAGAGCCATATAACTACTGTCAGGCAATTTTAAATTATCATACTTCCAAATCAAACCAATTCTGTAGTTATTTTCCTCCTGCTTTATTGTGAACTGCATAATATAGTCTGCCCTTCTTAGCTCTTTTGAAAAAATGGTTTTTGATGCTTTGACACCCAGACTTTCAACTGAGGAATATTGCTTTACTGCTCCGTGCAGCCTTTCGTCAGTCATTGTGGAGTCTGTACTTTGTTTTATAAACCTCTTCTACCCACTCAAATCAACAACACAATGTTCGCTTTGCTGGAAAGTATTGCAATATTTGCCTAGGCTAAACTGGTCGATCTGGAAACTTAATTTTATCAATGAATGTATACATTATTACACAATGTACTTCACCTGATGATGCTGAATAAACTAAATTTAAACGAAAAAATTACACGTACGCTAAACTATTTCCAGTACACGTTTCGAAATTCCAGCCTCGGCTAATCGCCTCGTCCGGAAACATCTTACTCGTCCTGTGAAAATGTATTCACCGGACTTATAACGTAAATTACTATATAGACGTCATTTCAATGTGTTCATTGGGCTAAGTCCACCACTGTTCCCAACATGAGATATAACCGATAGTTCTCAACACTTTTAGAAATGTATCACTTGTTTTTACAAATGAATCAGCATATCGAAAACGGCAAGGAGTAACAGTAGTAATAATACTCGGGCAGAAATAATTTTCATCTGGTGAAGGTATCATTTGTTCTGCACTGTTGGCAGACCTTGTGATTAGTTCTACCTACCTGACAGCGCAAGAGTGGAAACAGTCGTGGAAGTAATCTCAATTAATATCTGCAGAAGTAATCTGTCTCTATTGATTTATTCCCGAAGAATTCATCACTCATGTCGAACTTGATTGTGCAGTGATCTGCGGAAAAATCTAAATTGTTGGAGCCTGTAGGGGAAATACTGGACAACAAATTTACCTGATATAAATGACTACTCAATTTTTGGCACAGTAGGTTTTTGTTTCAATGAATTATCGAATATCTTATCAATTTCAATTTGGGTTCGGGAAAATACCAACTGCAGAACGAGGGTCAACGTATTCTTTTGACAAGCCATGGTTTCCAAAGTTCTGAGGGTAAGAGATTCAAACTTGGAATAGTTCATACCCTCCCATCACTTCCGCTTTCACCGGAAATGACCCCAACTTGGATATTTCAAATAGAACGCCATATATATTTTAACTTTTTTGGAATCTAGGGATGATTCTGAGTACGATCACATAGTTTTGAGACGAACAATTGGTACATTTGATTTTCCAGAAGCATTTCTATTTTTGCATCTAGAGTAATAGTATTGAAAAGGGAAACATTCCACATCTGATTTTATGAACATCCTGTTCATATTTTCAAAAAATCAAGTAATAGTATATTATTCAACGAGCGAGAAATGTGGCCATTACTCGTGAGAATGAAGTTTATCGACGCGAGCCGAAGACGAGCTTCGTAAATCATTCGAGCGAGTAATGGCTATTTCTCGCGAGCAGAATACTATACTTTTTCTGTGACTTATACCAGGACTATTCGAAAATAAGATTCATTTGTGAAGGAAATCCTGAAAGAGTGTAATTCATTCAATTGCATAATAGGAAGTTTTTAATGAATGAAAAAATCTATGATTAAATTTTGAAAAATTTCATAAACAAAATTTTTTTTTGTTATTGAAATTAATAGTAAAATTGGAAAAGTTGGAAATCATAACTGAAGATATCGAGTAATCTTTATCCAAATTCACATTTCCATTTTTCATTTCCGAGGTGTTCTGTGCAATAAATGTTTGTGAGATGTTGCTGATACTGGTAAACGGTTTCATTGAACCCAAGATTTTTTCTGCAGTATTCATTTTATTTTTCATCGAATAATCTATGTATCCTTCTGCCACAGATGTTGACTTCCACCCTCCATGCCTCTTCAAAGAAGTGAAGTCTCCACCCGCATCCACTAGCAGGGTGGCAGATGATCTACGAAAGGTATGCACAGTCTATAGTTCTGGATTTTGAAGTTTCAAAAATGTTGCGATTTGTTTTCCCATGGCTCCGAATTTATTTATTCCAATTCTTTGATTGGTGCATTTACCTTTCTGATGATTCAAAAAAATGAATCTGTTAATATATTACTCGGTCGTAGCGTGATGTATTTAATAAAAATATGGCGAAAAGGCTCAGTTATGGTGAACTCCCGAACAATTTTCGTTTTGATGTTTGGTATGGTGACTACTATAGCCGATCCAAGATCATCCAAGTCCCCTATTTTCATAGAGTGCATTTCATTCGCACGATAGGCTCCCATGATTCCCATGATCAGTGCCACCTAAAAAAAAGATACATAAAAATATTTCCAATTTTCGTTATTTTATTCAATTTCAAACAGTTTGATAATTGTTAAAGCAGTGATTGGAAAAGAAAAAAACCTCACCGGCGACAGCGTGATTCGAACTCACGATCACTGGATTGAAAGTCCATCGCTTAAGCTATGTGCTACCGAGGTGCTTGCAAATTAAAGTGATATGAAGCTATTCAAGTTCCTAACTAGGTTCTCTCCATAGAGAAACTAAAAATAAAGAGAGTTGTCAAACCTGCAGTAAAAGTTGGCACCACGTTTAGACAGTGGCGACGTGTCTCGCAACTGGCCGAACTAAGTACAGTTGGTAACACCGATTGAGATAAGGCGGGTTTTTCAAATGTGTTACTTTTATATGATTGATATGGTATATATTTTATAAGTGATCGATTTGCCATTCTTGTATTCCATATGAATGGTTGTATCATATAAAATACTGGAATGGCAAATCGATCACTAATAAAATATATACAGTAATCGATTCGTAGAATCTGTTAGTTCGTTCGTGGTTAACATAAAGTTCCAAAGTAAATCTTTATTTCATGATATCAAGAACAAAATTAAACATCTTATAAAACAAGAATAATAAGTTGAACACTATAAAAACACATTTTATTGTATCTAGGCCAATGTACAACTACAGACAAAACAATAATAAAACTCCGAAAACAACAAAATTAAAAATATTCTTCAGTCGCTTATCATCAAATCAACCAAAATAAAAACATATTACATTTACAACAAACCTTCAATAATTTTGTTAATTTATTAGCACAAAGGAGACCATGTACTTCGTACTTCCTCAAATAGTGATAGGAAATGGAAACTGATGGATGGAAATAAGTACCAGTTTGTGAAAAAATTTCTGCAACTGATGGATGGAAATAACCATCAGCTTGTGAAAAACAGCTTATATTTTACCTTGTGAAAGAATATTTCGAGGAATTTCAGCGTCAACTCGAATAACATTCCATTTTCGACGTTGGGTTCATAAATAAAGTCCATGGTATAATTTCTATAATTAATTTTTCGATGACAATTAACAGTAGAATTATTCTGAAATTAAAAAGTGGTTTGTCATTTTCTGACAAATGTCGAAATTGGAAAATTATCATGTCGCCAGTCGTCTGTTGATTGCGAGCAGCGCCTCCATGCGCAACTGGCCGTACCAAAAACTTGGTGGTCAAGATCGCCAATGTTTCAAACAGTCTCTTTATTTTTAATTTGTCTATGGTTCTCTCATTTTGTCAAGTGAACTCTTGAAAAAATATCAATTTCTTACCTTTGTCGCAAGATTTATTTCGTCAGGTGCTTTGAATTTATTTCATCTGGGGTGAATGTATGAGCCTTTCTCGGTATATAACTATCGGATTTGCGTTTCAAAACCGCACGTAATTTTGAATAACGTTCTATGTTGACGTCGTGGTTGATTAGAATGGTACTTCTTAACATTGAATATTGTGCCCAAAGCGAGGACGATTTATATTTTTCAGCTAATTGGGAAAAATATGCTAGAAGTACATTTTCCGAAAACTAATTCAGATTAATTTTTTTTCGCCAATCCATAAAAATTGCATATATCGTCTCATATGTTTTTCTGGATTTATTTGATAATATATTTGAAGATGTTACTTTCGCCGCACTACAAATTTCTGGTGGGGTACACTCGTTGTCACTTTCCGAATCCATCTTTTTCTTCTTGTTTTTCGTTAGAAACTATAATATTCTACAGAACGAACTGTCAATTCAATGATTACGACGTTTGAGAACAAGTTTGAAGTTGTTAAATTCTCAAGGCATACTTGCGAATGGAAACAATTCAAACACAACTGCACAGTAATGAATATGCTCATCTGTGATTGGCTTCAAAGTGTCGAGTAATGAATCTGGTTCAACTGTGATTGTTTCGAACTTGTTGAGTAATGGATCATTACCTACTCGAAGACGAAACTAGAGTTCATTACTTATCAAGAAATGGTCATATAAATGACGCTTTTTTCAATAGTCACAGAAAAAAAAATTATATGATAGTGTTTTCCGCCTAGTTGGGTATCTATGGCGGTTCGATATTTCCAAAACCACTAATTGTAAAATGACAACTTCTTTTAGACACTAGGATTCTCATCGAGAAATCCATCCGTTGATGGTTTCGAATAGAAAATTGGATGGATAACAATCCTAATACACTGATTATTGGTCGAAAAATTATGAGGAAATTGGGGTATATCGCTAATCAATTATGCAGTGGATATGAAATTGAATGAAACTGAATTGAAAAACATTAATTTTAATTTGAAGGAAGTAGTCCATGCTCAAAGTGGAGTTTCGGTATAATAAAATTCAGTAAAAACTCAAAGTCGTTTCCACAATATATATTAAAAATCCCAGAGTAGAAGTAGGGTGTCAATGCAGCTCTTTGCAATCAAATGTCAAAAAGTTGCATCAAAACATAATTCAATAACATGTTTTCGAGCATAGTAATGCTCATCCTCAGTTGAAATGAACAGGAGGTTAAACTAGAACAATAAAACTATAATTAACATTTTTTTTATTGTGAAGATGAAGATTAATATGTAAAACTTTTTAACAAAAAATTAAACCGACGAAATGATCAACTGAAAAGCAAAAAATAAAATGAACCTTCTTAGTCTAAATGATAATTGAGCTCCTAAACTGATGTAAGTAACTGATTTTGAGTCGGCGCCAAACAAACAATTATCGAAGATCATTATCTATGAAAGAAGTCATCAAAACGCAGCCGTGCATCTTGCTGCCATCATTTTACGCTTCACCTAATTCAATTGCTAGTTCGTTTGGCACCGACTCAAAATCAGTTACTTACATTAGTTTAGGAGCTCAATTATCATTTAGACTAAGAAGGTTTATTTTATTGTTTGCTTTTCAGTTGATTTTTTCGTCGGTTTAATTTTTTGTTAAAAAGTTTTTATTTTTACTTTTTAGTTCCGTATTTCGTCGGTTTAATTTTTTGTTAAAAAGTTTCTGATTTTCAATTATTTGTGGCTAAAATCTACCAATTACTACCTACTTGTTTTTTGATTACTTCCAAAATACTTACTTACCCACCTTACTTCAACTATTACCAGTTAAATAATATGATTATCTACTTTTACTATTTGTTGTAATATAAATTATTTTCGTTGTCTTGGTTAGTTTTTTTGATTACTTTGTATATCATTCCATCCTCTCATAAAATATACTGATTTTGACGGAACAAGAATAATGTCAGTAGCGATATGTCATTGTCAACTACGTATGTGTGTGCTAATGTTCAATACTGAAAAATCAATTATCCCCTATTTTTCCACCCGTAAGGGTGGCTAATTCCTTCCGAAATCCAAATATAAGGTATACCCTATCTATTGAAGAAAGAATCATCCAAATCGAAGAACCCAGTACAAAGTTATGCCTGATAGAATCGGTTAACGGACCAGAATTCAGAGGGTGAGTGATCAATATCCTTCATTTCGCTACCCTTAGGGGTGGATTTCATGTCTTAAATTCAAACGGGACCAAAGTCGAAGTACACCCTTCCACTGAAAAAAGAATTATCGGAAAGGACGCCTCAGTAAAAAGTTATGCGTGATCATACATAAAAAAATATGATGGAAAAACATAAAATATACGGGTCGAATAGAGAACCTCCTCCTTTTTGATTTCGTTGGTTAAAAATATACGGGTCGAATAGAGAACCTCTTCCTTTTGGTTTCGTCGGTTAAAAATAGGTGAACTTGGAATCAAAATGGATACTCACATGGCATGGGAGACATTGAAAAATAAATTAAGAGACTAATGTGTAGAAAAGCATGGCGCAAACAAAGAGCAGCAAACTCTCGTTAACTTGTTAACTTCAATATTTGTTAGAAACGATCAAATTCGTTGTTGAAGGAACTAATATGTAGGCAGCATAATGTACAAATTAGAGTGAAGTATGTCGATAATAAAGGTTGTGTGAATGAAATGTCCTCTATCGGAGAGAAGACAAATTTACTAAAGTAGATAGATGCTTGTCGATAAATTGAGTATAAAAGGAAGGAAACTGTAATAGGCCGAGAAGAAAACCCTAATTATAAAGAGAGCTGTAATAGGAAAAATTATGTGAATTTTTTTGGAATAATTAAAATTGTAGGGCATTGAAAAAAGGAATACAATCAAATTTGATTTGTTCATTCAACGATTCTATATTATTGTCTTTGTTGATTCTGTTGATCTCAAAAATCTCCAAGATATTCAATTTTGGGCCCTTGTTACAGATGTGTAAAATCTCAAAATTTGAATCAATGTCAAAGTGATGTTTTTTGTTAACAATATGGTTAGCAAAGGAACTAGAAGAGTTGACATCATAAAAAATGTGGAGATACGTATTAATAACTCTCTTATGTTCTTGAATTCTTTGAGGAAATTTACGTCTAGTTTGACCAATATATGTAGCATTACAGTCTTGGTGGGAGCAAGAACTTGTATAAACACCTGATTTATCCATTATAGGGATCTTATCTTTGTTATTGAAAAAGTTGGTTCCATTCGGAGAAAAATAAATTTTGCAGTCTGGTATGAATCTATCAAATATATTTTTAGTATCATGAGAAACTTTCCCCAAAAAGGTTAGACTAGGTAAGTAAAATCCTGAAGGAGGAGGGATCAAATTAGCGTTCAATATTTTCAAGGATTTGCGTTTATATAGTTTGGATACAAAAAAATCAGGGTAACCATTATTAGCTGCTATTTGTTTTATAATCCCTAATTCAATGTTGAAATCAACAGGGGATAAGGGTATAGATAATAACCTAGAAATTCAACAGTTAAAGGAGGCAGCTTTGTGATCAAATGGGTGGTTGGAATGAAAAGGAATAACAGTATCCGTATGTGTGGGTTTTCTGTTAATATCAAAATCGAAAATATTATTTTATTATTATTATTATTATTATCACTTTAGAAACGAGCAAATCCAGGAAAAAAAAAGAGTTATTCCTTTCAATTTCCATAGAAAAACGTATAGAAAAGTGTAGGGAATTCAAAAATTTTGATAAACTATTGAGTTCGTCCAGAGAGTCGTCGAAAAGTACTATTGTATCATCTATGTATCTGTAATAGAAGACTATTTTATTGAACAGGAAAAATGTTTCAAGTTTTTTCTCCAAATCAAATAGGAAAGGTTTAGCCAAAAGGGGAGATAAGTAAGAACCCATTGTCAATCGCGAAACTTGTTTGAAAAACTCATTATTTTCACATAACAACAGTTCATAATAGGTAGAGAGCCGCGGGTCTAAAACCGTTTGCCAAATTCCAAATATTTTTGAAATTGGGCAGGGCCTACACCAGGACGAAAGAAACATGCCTATCGAATCATTTTTGATAATTTGTTGCTAAAAATTGTTCATAACTTTATTTATTCATTTTTTGGTGAGAATTGTCCATAACTTCATTTATTTATAAACCGTTAACGAGCCTAACGCCAAAGAATTCATTTGGTGGCAGTCATTCATCTCCCTGAGTTCATTTATGTGCTCTTCCTCGCTCAAATATATTATTTGAGCCGGCGGGGGCGAACAGCCCTTATATAGGGGTTGAAATATATTCCTGTTATCATGTACTACTAGTTGAGGTGAGTTAATCAAACTTTATATACTAAATTATCGATGAGAAAAATTTTCAAACGAAAAAGATTACCAGGAATAAACAGAGAAAATAGAGAAAATTCAAAGGGGTGGGAAGGGCTGAAAAGTTGGCCAAAAAGTATTTCCTTCGAAAGTTAAGTTTTCTGGCCCCTGAAGAAGCTCCATGCGAAATTTGAAAGCTTAAGATTGAACCCAAGTGCAGTTTTCGATTTTTAAACTTTGCCGCTCCCGCGAGTTTTTCAATTTGTTTATTTCGTCAGCTCTGAGACCATAAAAAGTGAAGGAACACCAAATTAAGCATATAGGAGACGTCGAATTTTTGCGATAACCAAATCGTCTTACGCTTTGTCAGATGATTACTAGTCACTTTCTAAACAAAATTATCATAACGGAAGACATATAGAAATCGTTGAAAAAGTCGATAGATATATTTTCAAAAATATTTGGAATTTGTGGTTTTTGAGGGATAGTCTTTCACCTCACCAAACGGAAGACGTATGTGGGTCATCGCGTCGCAGAACCCGCGGCACTCTAACTATAATCAATTCCAACAAAAGAAAACAGAATACCAAGATTAGTTGAAGGGATTCAAAAGATTGAAGTGCATTTCGCTAACTTCTGACATTTTCTGGCTATATCAATTGTGTTTCGCATCACACTTCGCAACCTAGCGGGATTGGGATTTATGGCAGCAAAGATTTCACGAATGCGACTTTGTAAAATTCCAAGTGTTTGAGGCGCTACTATAGAACACACATTCTTTCACATAACCCCACACAAAAAAGTCGGAAATATTGAGATCGGGTGATCGTGCAGGCCCATTCGTTGTAATTAATCAACCAATCAGTCATATAATTCACCATTTTTGATAAACAAGGTATGTATGGTATGTCAGGTACAGAGTATGAGAGGTACAGAATATGGGTAGATATAAAATATTAGAATATACAGGTAAAAAGAAAAAAGACAAGAATAAAAACATTCACATTCACAAGCACACTTGTGATTAGAAGAAGTACACAAAATATTGAATATTGCGGAACAATGCAATATTTAACTCGGAATAAAATTATGAACCGTACGGTTCAAATGAGTTTGTAAGGTTGTCAGTTAGGAATTCTTGGTGACTATAATAGCATCTATCCATGAGAAAGGTTTTAATTCTACCAAGGAAAATTTTATCACTTCTTACTCATTTGACTCCATTTGGTAACTTATTATAGCCGGTGATAGCATTGTACTGGGGTAATTTTTGGAATTTGACAAAAAATTCATGTTTTGCCTAGCAAAAATTGAACATTCGAATATGTATATGGAAGGTGCTGTTAATATTTTTTTTTCTATGAAAATAGGCCGACAGCTCTCGCGAAAATCCATGTTGAACATGAGCCTTATTATACGTTTCTGACCTATGAAAACTCTTGAAAAATATCTTGCTCTACCCCCAAGACGAGATATTTAAACTGATATGTGAGTAGACCATAGCATAATATATACTTAGTAAGCCAGGCTCATCCAGGCTGGGTTTCATCTGTCTCAGAGCATAATATGCTTTGTTTAATTGCGCACAAGTATGGTCCACTTGCTTTTTCGAAATCAAATTAGCATCTAGGTAGGTTCCTAGGATTTTAACTTCATCTGACATTTTTAAATCGTCAATAGTGTAAGTCTCAGCTGAGTTTTTATTTCTGACAGAAATTGATTTTAAGGTATTCAGTATGAGCTTATTTCTTTGACACCATGTACTGAACTGATCGATAACGTTTTGATAATTTCTGAGAAGTTGTTCAATATTTTGGCAAGATGATGTTATGGTAGTGTCATCTCCAAACATTGTAACATGGCTCTCCATAATGTATTGCGGTAAGTCATTCACATATAAGAGGCATAGCCAAGGCCCTAGGACAGAGCCCTAGGGAACACCCAGTTTGACATTTCTTGCCTCAGAGGTAAGACCATTTCGAGATACTACCATTTCTCTATTAGTCATGTAGGACTCAATCCAGTTTCATGGAGTACCATAATTTGACAGTTTTTCAACTAGAAATTTAGGGCACGCTGTGTCGAAGGCTTTTGATAGGTCGAAGAATAATGAAAGGGCATATTTGTGGCTATCTATCTCAGTGCCTAAATGACTCAGTAGGTGGTGAGAAGCTGTTTGAATAGATTTGTGTTTGCTGAATCCGTGCTGAGATTGACACAACAGATTATCATTTTCCAAGTGATCTGAAATTCTGGCAGCAACAATTTGAGATAATAAAAAGAATTTTCCCCTCATTAGCAGTATTGTTCTGAATCATAATGAACTAAACTTTGATTTCCATCATTTTCATACAAATGATGGTGCACTTGATACTTAAACGACCTAGACCTATGCTTTTTCAAAATCTTTCTTGCTGACAAAATCTATTTGTAACTCATTTCCGTCAGTCACCTCATCATGATAAAAGTTTTATGGTTGGGAGTTTCTTGTCTGAGTTGTTTCCCCACAACGGAGAATCATTGAAAACATTGTAGATTGTAGGGGGGTCGATATGGCTATTCAGCCTCTCCGTACTTCGACCTATAAGGTCTTTTGTACATTAACCTTCATCTATTCAAGACCCGGGATTCCGAGACTCCTAGCAAAGCGTATCAGTTTCCTGGAAGCTAAGTTCCTGATGTCTGAGGGCGTTAGTGAAACCCCTTCGAGGAACTTAGGACCTTTGCAGAACAGCGCTTGGCAGTCGCGAAGCAGGTGTTCTGCAGTTTCAGCGAAGTTCTCGCAGTAACGGCACAGTTCACTGTCTGACCCATCCATTTTTTTGAGGTGATACCTCAGAGGACAATGAGCAGTGAGCAGTTCTGTTAGCAGTTCCAAGTCTTTCTTTTTCAACTCGAGAAGCTGTTCAGCTGGCGATGGGCCCAGCGCCGATACTCTTCGTTGGTGTGGGCTTTGGAAAGACCACAGAAGGGTTTCGCCAGAACATTGAATGTTTGGGCCTTCCTTGGCAAGGCTGTCCGCTTCTTCATTGCCCTTGATTCCCTTGTATCCTGCCATCCACATAAGAGTAACCTGATTGTTCGTAGCCAGTTGTTTCAGGGATAGTTAGTAGTCCCAAGTCAGTCTAGACTCACAAGTGTGTGACTTTAGAGCTTCCAGTGCTGCTTGGCTGTCTGATAGGATATAGATCTCTTCCCCCAGAAGCCTCTTTCAAGGCATTCGTGGGCGCAAATTTCTATAGCATGGGTTTCTACTGGAAAAATTGTTGGGGCTTTGTCTAGGGATTTTGAGAGCCTGAAATTAGGACTCGTTACTCCCACTCTAGCCCTTTCGTCCAATTTGGAACCATAAGTATACCATAATGATGCATTCCTTCCTAATTGAGGCCCGTTCCTTGTGAATATATGGTAGTTGTTCATTACTGTTGATTTAAGGAATTTCTTATGTTGTGTATTTCTGTTTTGTTTTAATCACTATGTATATTAGACGAGTTGTCATTAAAGATTGATTTTGAGTTCACGTCAATACTACGAAGAGTTTAACTGTATTACCCCAATATTACCAAAAGGTTATGGGCCCAGTCACGTACTGATCAACTTTTGAGTTACTTTATTGTAAATGAGTACAAGTATGGAATCTGAATTGAATAAAATAGAAAAATTGCACGACAGTAATTGGGGTCAATGGAAATTTCTCATCACGATTCATCTGAAGGCCTCCGAGTTATGGGAGTTATGGGAGCATTCGAAAAACCAACTTCCGCCAAAGAACTGGAGAAATGGACAGCAGAGCTCAAAGAATTATGGTTTTCACGATAGAAGGAATCAAACTGATCCACATCATGAGTTGTGAAACCAGTAAAAGTATGTGCGACAAGCTGTGTCAAATATTCGAACAGAAATCAGAAGCAGGTATTCATCTACTGCAGTCCCAATTCTATAGTTGTACGATAGCCCCCGAAGATGACATATGCACATATTTGTCAAAATTGGAAAACATCCGTCAGAAACTGGTTCTGCTAGGCGAAACAATATCAGATTCTATGCTGATAACGAATATACTCATGAATTTGCCAGAGAAGTTCAACCATTTTCACAGTGCTTGGGAGTCCACCAGCGAAGAGAAGAAATTTCTTTCATATCTAACCTCTCGGCTATTACTCGAAGAAAGCAGATTGAAACTATTGGAGTCGAATACACCAGAAAAAGATGCTTTTTTCGGAGGTGGGCGAAGAAATCGAAATGGGAACAAAATAAAAATGAACAAATTTATACGGGGTTCAAGAAAACCAGGTAAATGCCATTACTGCAAGAAAGAGGGGCACTGGAAAAACGAATGCAGATTCAAGATACAAGCAGATAAGAAGACCAATGCATCGGGAAACAGTCATCTTGCAATCACGTCAATACTACGAAGAGTTTAACGGTATTACCCCAATTTTACCAAAAATTACTACTTCACTTCAAAGTCGTGCCTAGCTGGCTTGTACCTGGATTCTGGGAGAATATTTTCCAGAATCTTCAGATGTCCAATCAGATTTCCAGCCTTCAAGTTCAATGCCTGGTGCAGTCAGAAGGCACTTTTTGCCGATTCTTTCATCACACACAAGTGCAGTGGCGGAAGATTGAGCACTACCTCTAGTGCTGCAGTGGGGCACGTGAATATTGCCCCTGTGATTCGCAGACAGGCTAACCGCTGCTCTTTCTGCAGCTTGATTTGTGCCGAATGCTGTTGGGTTTTTGGCCACCATACTAATGAGGCACAGGTGACTTTGGGTTTGATGATCGTTTGAGTTTGATATACCCAGTATATCATTTTCGGCTTCAAACCCCATGTCTTGCCAAAAACTCTGTGGCAAGTCCAGGTTGCCGCTGTAGCCTTGGAAATTATATTTTTAATATGACTGGTCCATGTTAGTCTCTGGTCGATTATGACGCCCAGGTATTTGACTTCATTGAATAAAGTTAACTGAGTTCCATTCAGGGTTGGGGCTTTCAGTTCATACTTTCGCCTCTTTGTGAATGGAACGAGCACTGTTTTGCTATTATTTACATTTAGCACCAGCTTTGGATTATATTTAGGACTGCCTGCATGCGATTGGATATCCTCCCGTTATGTTTGCCCCCAATAGTGACGACCAGGTCATCGGCGTAACCTTGAGTCGTGATTCCAGATTCATGTAGCATCACTATCAGATTATCCACGGTCAGTGACCACAGCAAAGGCGATAGAACCCCACCTTGGGGACAACCTTTTTCTGCTGTCGTTCTGACCGTTTCCTCTCCGAAAGCAGCTACAACAATTCTGCTTTTCAGCATTGACTGTATCCATCTGATCAGTGAGATGTTTATATTCCTTTTCTCTAGCGATCTGATGATGGAATCATGGGAGATATTATCGAAAGCACCCTCTATATCTATGAATGCACATAGATCCATTTCTTTGGCCAATGTCTTTTCTATGCTTTCAACTAAGCATTGTAGATCATCAATCGTTGATTTTCCAAACGATTTTACTTCTTATATAACAGTCTATAATTTTCTCCATTGTTTTCAGGAGAAAGGGGCGATAAGACTTTGTCTGCTGGACGTCTCCCAGTCTTTGGTATAAACACCACTGCAGTTTGAAGTTCTCAATGGCCCATTTGATCTTTTTGGTGATGAAGATTTTCCCCGCTAGGCTCTTGCTGGTTCTGTTGTTGTTGTTGACAACCCCTTCCAGCTGAGCACTTTAGTTCGTCTCCAACAAACTCAGACCCAGGAAAGTGTGTCTGGATGAAAACACTTATGCTTTTCAAGGAGGGCTCTATTATTCCAAGGCTATTTCGTAATGAGACGGGAAATATTCCGTCCTTTTCGGCCGATTCAAAAGGTTTGAAGCTCTTGATGGCCCATTTGATCTTTTGGGTGGTGAATATTTTCCCCGCTAGGCTGCTGGTTCTGTTGATGTTGGGGACAACCCCTTCCAGCTGAGCACTTCGCAATTCGACTTCATCAACCTCAGACCCAGGAAAGTGTGTCTGGATGAGAACACTTATGCTTTCCTTCTGGTTTTCTGCATATCCACCGCTCGGCTTCTTGATCAGACCGATGCCGTTGGTATGTTCTCTAGAAAGAACTTTCTGGAGGCGTTGGGCTGGGGCTAATTCGTTACCCTCCCATTTGCCTTCATGTTTCCTTTGGATTTTCTGAGTTACTTATTGAAATGCTGCTTTATGGTCATTCCAGTGTCCTAGACTTTCAGCTCTGTCGAATAGTTTCCCAAGTTTGGCTAGCTCTTTATTCCACCAAAGCAGGTCTCTATTGTCTGCCTTTTGTTTTTCTGGGCCGCTGATTTCATATGCTTTCATATTGAAGCTGCTTGGAAACTGTATCGATGGATGATATCTGTTGGGATATATTTCAGCATACAAATTTGTTGCGTTTCTCGAATTTTTCTTGCATTCGCCATAAATTGATAGCATGTCCCCTTTTCCATCTTCTGTATGGATGTTGAAATATTTGAACACACACGAATTTTAGGATATTGATGAACACTAATTTCTTACTTGTCAAATATATTTTTGTTTTCATTGCACCAAACAATGAGAATTCTGTGTTAAGAATGGAAATAAATCTAAAAAATCGTTTCCGTAACTGAGAAGACCCACTTGGAGATGTTTGTGGAATGTCAGAAATTTCGTCGGCGTTGACCAAAGTCAAGAAATTTTTATAAAGTTACATGGAATTCAAAATGCATGAGTACCTATTTGTATGTTCATAAATGAACAACATATTCGTGGTGACTTTTATATCGTATTTCTGTATACAGGGTGGCCCATCAAAAACGTACCGCAAGGCATTACAGGGAGAGAAATGATGTAACCTCAACAATAGTGTGTGACGAAAAATGCAAAAATCGATACTTTAAAACTTATTTATTAGTCAAGTAAATGCTCGAATTGCTGTCAGCCAGCCTGCATACAGGGATACAACTTATTTTCAAACCGTTGTCGTACATTCTGGAGCATTTGCGATGTCACTTCGCGACATACATATATACATAATTCTTCTTTGCAACTCTTCTAATATGTCTGGTGGTGTTTATGAAACAAGGTTTTTTAGGTGTCCCCACAAAAAAAAAACTGAAGGACTTAAGTCGGGTGACCGAGGTGGCCATTCAATTGTGCCCCGTCGTCCTATCCATCGTCCTCAAAAAGTGTCATTTAAATAATTGCGCACATTTTGGGAGTAATGCGGAGGAGCTCCATCTTGTTGAACCATCAGTTCCTGTTCATTGTATGCGGGATCGTTCTCAATGATATTTGTTAGAGCTGTGTTGATGGCATTTTGTAGTAAATCCAAGTACATATGGCCTGTTAAATTTCCAGGAAGGGAAAAAGGACCTACAATGGAATTTCCAAAAATACCAGCCCACACATTTAACTTCTGGGGGTGTTGCATGTGTGACTCGTGGAAAATCCTTGGTTTGGTGTCGGCCCAGTAACGGCAATTGTAGCGATTCACTAAACCATTCAGGAAGAAGGAACTCTCGTCCAAAAAACACACATTAAATAGGAAATTATTATACCATTGTTTAACGCTCGCTCACTCATAACTTCGCAAAATTGCAAGCGACGATCAAAGTCGTCTTCATTTAGTTCGTGCACTAAGCGAATTTTATAAGGATGGAATTTGTATTTTTTAATACCCGTTGGACACTAGTACGAGACACACCCGTCGCAATGGCCAATTGTCTTGTACTTAGCGTACTATCTACTGCAATTTGCCCCAATACTGTTATCTGCGTAGGTTCATTCAGTAATCGATTTTCGAACTGCCTTTTTTTGTTATGAATCGAACCTGTTTCGCGAAATTTTGTCACCAATTCGCGAACAATTTTTCCACAGGTATGTTTGTCAGTATGCCGTTGGTTAAACAACTCCGCGACCCAATTTCCACATTCATCGTTTTTGAAAAAAAGCTCAATAATTTCCACTCTTTCTGCAATTGAATACACCACAACGATGAATTTTGAAGTCAACAATTTTTAAACACGTTAACCACGACAGGTATCTAGCAACTACTTGACCTAATTTAAACGTGCAGAAAGAAACCCGCTAATTTTTTACTCCCTAAGATAAGCCAAAAAAATCTGCTTATCGGCAAAAACAGCGAATACATTCGGAGGAATTTATTTCAATAATACCTACGATAAGTTTTAAAGTACAATTGAATCGATTTTTGCATTCGTCACACATTATTTTTGGAGTTTTAACGCTCCATATTTTCTAAAAGAGTGGATCGATTTTCAAAAACTAAGCAGCACTGTATAGGGAATGACAAGTCCCTTCTTATGAGGTTTCACTTGACCCCCTTCCCATTTGTAAAAATGTTTGGGATGAGATCCCTACTTAGGGGGTTGAAGGTTTAACTATGCTTTTTGCGTCAAAATGTGTCCCCCTGACAAACAATCTTGACGTTTTTTTGGATTTTGCCAAAACATTCTTTCCCACCCTGTAATGCCCTGCGGTACGTTTTCCATGGGCCACCCTGTATGATAGACAAGCACTGAAGATGGCTTTTTTCCGAAAGCGCTTTGCCTGAAGAAATTAAATTAATTGACACGAAATACAAACTTTCCTTCCAAATTAAGTATTTGTTTAAACTAGCCCATTCACCATCCGACTGTCGAATTGTCGAAAAGTCTTCTAAAAACTACGCAAGTACGTCCCTGTTGAAAGGTGAACAAACGCTATGTAGATTACTTCAATAACACAGGACGTTGATTGTTTTTACGTGAAAAAGTTCGTGTGTATTTATACCTCAAAACAATCTATTTTTTCATTCATTTTTTCAGTGGACCGCCTTCACGGTAGCCCGGGGCACAACTGAAGGCTATACTTAAATACCTTAACTCTTTCAAACTCGATCTCTTCGTGTCTACAGCACCGAAAGAAGTAGCAGGTGGTTGCAAAAACGATGGACCAAATTGAGAGGGAGATTTGATCTCCTTTCGAACTACCACATAGCTCTGGAACAGAAAGAAATGAAAAAATTAATTTCTCCGATGTTTTTTCGAAGGTGATATAAGTGCGAGGGATTTTATCGAGGGTAACATCATAATTGCTGAGATTTTATCTCTCAAAATTTTAGAAATTTTCGAGAAAGCATTTTGCCTGGAAATTGTACTGAGTGCGATTTGCGGTCTCATTATCTGATTGAACCACGAAAGCGAAGCTTAAATTACCTATGCCTGCGATATCTACTTCATTTGTACCTATATAATATTCAGCCAATGAAATTGAAAATGTCAAATAAGTTGCTCATGCGCAATCAATAGACTTATGGATAAATGTTTGTAGGTTATACTAAGATTATGAGAATCAATAAGAAAGTTCAATACGGTGAATAGGTGTTATTGAATGAACCGAATCTCTCACTGTGGTAAGTGGTTTTCTTGGTCGATTCCAAGCCTGGTGGTTTCTTGATTTGGTTTGACTTGTCTAATGGTAGATATACTTATGTTGTTATTGTATTTTCTTTGATTTTTGGTGATAAAATTTCCATCACGGCTTCTCCTAAATTCCTTTTTTTCGACCTTCCTATTTTCCTGTTTCCCTAGTAACCATCAGTTTTTGTTTTCAGGCACTAATTTTCAGTTTTTACACTCTTTCTAAAACACCTTTTCTTATTTCAAACTATGATACTTATTTTATATACAGCTTATATTTCTATAAATAATATTATTCGAACAGAGTTGTTAAAAATTCTTACCTAACAATTTTCTGTTCTCAAACATGTTTTTATGATTTTCCATAAAAAATTGTTTGACATGTTTCCTTGTGATTCCAATTTAGCAAACAGGATGTTTCAGTTTGTATATTATTTTTGGCTATTTGAATTCTAAGATTTTATTTGTGAGTTTTGATTTCTATACTTTTACAGGTTATGCAAATGAAATAGATTGTTGGAAACATACTGATGATACTAGAAAAGCTCCATATATTTTGTTAGTTAGGTAATGTTAATAATATAATTGAAATGATAATTCATTATTACTATTAGGTATTTATGTTATCTTGGTTCATGCTATGTTTGTTTTACAATTTTTCTATGCTTCTTACTATTCTAGGAACTTATAACATGTTGTAGTCAATGCATTTGTATCAAAAAGTCAGTCCTGAAGTATCTCTATTGTCATAAGTATGTGGCCAACAATACAATCATTTTGAATATACAATAAAAATAATATGGAAATTTAAATTCATGAAAAAACATTGTATCTCAAGTAGATGAAATGGTTTACAAGTTGGAACATCCTATATGGTAAATCATATCAGGAGGAAACCCAACAGCGAGATGTCAAAAACAGTGCGGGGCATAAAATGTCAAATATGAATTTTATCCAAATTTTTACATAGTATATAAGGTTTAGAATTAGATATTGTAAATAAAATCATTAAAATAAGTTAGAATAACAAACAGTGATATAGAAAGTTGCAATAAATCTTAAAATTTGTGAAAAGAAACAAAATATGTGGGTTGCCAAGAGAAAATGTAACAAGCTTGGAGGAAAGAAAATTGAGAGGTAAGAAAACGAAACCAGATACCAAAGTTAGAGAGAAAAAGATAACAAAAATCAAGATAAAAGCAAGCAAAACTATCTAAAACCGCTATATAACTGATTCACATATAAATGGAAAAATAAGCAAACTAGAAGAAACCACTTACCTTATTAACATAACAAAGTCCAGTCCATGCCGTTCCCAGGAACAAAAGGGGCTTGTTGCAGTGTAGCTGTATGTTTCAGTAAGCACAAACACTTCCAAGAGGCAGGAGAACACCATCAAGGAAGAATTGCAAGGTATTTCAAAAGCTGAACTAAATATAGTGCAACGTATCAGGTCCAGAAACTTATATTGGTTATTTGATCACTTGTTCTTTTAAACATTTAATGATTTTTGGATGCTAACAGACTTTTTCATAACACTTAACTGTTTATTTAACTAGTATTGATTACACAGAAACAAGTTTTCACCATTTCATATTGCTCTTTTTGTTAGATAAGTTAGATTTGAGTAGGTCAGTTTTGAGGATTGATTTCAATAAAAACAATTATTTGACGATATTTCTGCCATCTGTGTTTCATCTATTGGGCACCTAACCATATTTTTTCCCACAAAACAGCATATTTGACATCAAGCATTGCGCCAAGTTGGTACTACTGAACCTGACGCTGATAATAGAGATGACTCATTCTTCATAGGCGTACCGACTGAGCTGGGATAAGGTGAAAAAGTTATGAAAAAGGGTAAGACAACATAGCCGGAGTTTCATTACTGTATTTATTTTTTAAATTATTAAATGAAAAGGAAATCACTGAAACAAATCTACCTTAATATAAATATTAATATAAATATAAAGCCTATCACAACAATATATATATATATATAGATATCTAATTTCGGATTGACAGACATATGGAAACAAAATGGCCGACTACCGGTTTTTCCAGAATAGCAACCAACTTCGATTTTTCAAATGGAACACCCTGTATGTTTGATGTTTTTCGGATTCTACGGCTCAAATTACATACGACAGTGTTTTTATTTTATAATTGAAAACAAATTATTTCTCAGTTTTTTTTTAGGGCCAGGAGGCCTTGATCAGTTTAAAATCTATACTAATTCACATCAGTAACTGATAGTGATGGTCATTTCATCGATAAAATCAATAACAAATTCTACAGAAAAAATTGAAATTTTCTGAACGAATTTTTAATGGAAAAATCTTTTTTTCTAAATGGTATCTACTGAGGGCCATCTTGCCATTCGCTAGATAATTTAATTACCAATTCAACGATATACATTATGTACCACTTTCTTTTTGTTTAAAACGTAGAGAGCCATCTAACAAAATGAAATCAATCTGAAGAAATTGGTAGGTTGATATTTCACTGACCTCTTATGGAGTAGCTGAACACATGGCAAATTCACAGATTTCAAATTTCCTCCGAATAAAATAGAAATACCTTGCAAATCTTTACAAAATATTATTTAAAATATTACTGTTGATTGATTTGTTGAGAATATGAACAGGATGTTCATAAAATCAGATGTGGAATCATCTGCGACTGCAAGATAAACTTTAGTCACTATCTTCCATCGTCGAAATAACCTCTTGTGGGGTATTCATGTTGAAAAGGGAAACATTCTCAATTGAATATTGATAGAAAGATTTTTCTGTGAATTGAAAAATCCACGATTAAAATGAAGTTATTTTCTGTGAATGAGTTTCTCTGTTAGAAATGAATTTTTACAAATTGTTTTTTTTTTTTTTTAAAAAAAAATTTGTTTCATTTATATATTTATTTATTATTATTTTTATTTGGGACATAATTTTTTAATTTTTCAAATTTCTTGCCAAACACGAAAAGACGAACGATACTGTACGACGTCTTCTGGGGTTTCTTTTGATGCACAAGCGATTGCACGTATCGATATTTGTCAAAATTTACTAGTAACATCTATACAATCCCGAGAGTAAAAGAGGAAGTCTTGGGACACCCTATATAAATAAACTTAACATTGATACCAAAACTAAGTCTGTGCTCGCCCTAATTCATAAATATAATTAATTTTCAATTCCGCCTCGGGTACCCCCACGTAACAAAATACTAGAACACATTCATCTAAAACTTATTCAATAGCTCTCATTAGTCATAGTGTAATACTGCGGTCTTCGGTCTACACAAAGCCATCAGGAGTCGCATGACCACTTGCTGCAGGCCCCTCGGGTAATTGGGTGTCACGCAATATGTGGGTGTTGGTACGCCATTACATCTACGCTCTCGGGATCGAGAAAAAACTGATTTCATACACCATCGATCTTTTTAATGTTCTCTTTAATCGACGCACAATGATTTGTTTGCATAGAGCGAACGGCTGGGCATAATGAAAGTCATTACTGGGTCTATAAATATATGTTATTTGTGTACTGTTATGATTGTTGATCAGAATTGGGCTGCGTATTCTTTTGTTTGAAGTATTCGGATTTTCGTGCGTGTTAGCCCGGTCATTGTCAGAGATTTTTCATTGAAAAGGGTACTACACAAAATGTAGATATCTGTAATGATAAATAGATGAAAGCCCAGTTGTTCAATTGGGAAAGAGGAAAACATTATTATTTAAATAAAAACAATAATATACCACGTTCTTAAAACGAACTCTGAAGTCAAAAATATGTTTTTTCTGTGACGGGAAAAAAGTTTGACATTTTATCTCTGTTGACAGGTAACAAAATATCATTTTTTATTAAATTACTTTTTTCCACGGGAAAAAATGAGAACTTTTTTCCCGTATATATATATATATATATATATAAATATATATATATATATATACATATATTTATATGTTATATATTTATATATATATATATACATAATTTTAGAATATTTTATTATACACAAGTTACATTTTCTTTATATCAAAAGTACAATTATTGAATGTGCATTGCATGAATGACATGTTTCTTGAACTATTTGGTACAACAGTCAAATTTTCTTGTGTTCAAATTATATTTTTTTCTGTCATGGACACAACTGCCGTTGATGTACCTGGTCGCAGATCGGGTGTTATTTCAGCACTGCCACACATTCTAAACACTTTATTAGCTATTTCTGTCCTGTGTGCTACCGATTCATCAACATACCCTTCAGCGACGATGACTCCCAATCGCCATGTTTCTTCAGTGTCATCAAGTCTATGTACAATCGGTAAAATTTAATATATTCTTCAGTAACTACAAATTTCCTGTTAACATCATTCTTTGTCTGCTTAAATTTCACAATTAATAACGTTCCCGAATTTTCAATATCATTTAATGTTACCTGGCTGATTTCACAAATTCGACAAGCTCCTGCAATCCTAAATACTACAACAACATTGGCCATTAAATAAACTTCATCGGGAACATTATTAAAAAAATCACTAATTTGTGTACTCGTAAAAATCGCAGTT
Source organism: Gonioctena quinquepunctata (assembly GCA_018342105.1). NCBI lineage: Eukaryota > Metazoa > Arthropoda > Insecta > Coleoptera > Chrysomelidae > Gonioctena > Gonioctena quinquepunctata. Next base: position 52,154 of record JAFIRS010003748.1, on the reverse strand, counting down.
TTCTTACGTGTGTAACCTTTTCCATTTTGTTTCAGAAATGTAATTAGTTTGAAATATTTTATAATGTCTACATTATTATTGGATTGTAACATACTTTCAATAATTGAATAATTGGACCACACTGTTGATGGCTTTTGTTGTTGTGCCAGTTCCGAAAAATAAGCCAATAATACCGTCTCCGGGAAAGAACTGCATATCTTTTTCATCTTTCATTCCATAAATCTTAAATACGCAGTTTCGTAAATTTTCCGCGATTTAGCTGGGAATAATTTTTGTAACGCTACTTTCGCTACATCCACTATCTCCGGTGGAGTCAGACATTTTTTAACTTTATATTATTCAAAATAACTACTAAACGCAATTTTTAAATCAAATCGCATAATTGAATTGACAGATATTTGATTACTTTAAAGATTTCAGCCTACCAGTTTAAAAATACAAATTTCACATCGATAATTTTCTGATTTTGATATATTGCAATATGTTTTTCCAATATTAAATCGTCGTTTTTCCCGACACAGATTTTTTTTTATTTTATACCCGGGAAAAATATTAGATTTTAGCTCTCGGTTTTTTGTCTCCCTCCGGTTCGCGTCGGAAGACAACACAACCTCGAGCTAAAATCTAACACTTTTTTACCTTGTATAATAAATAACTCTTTCTACTACCGTACGTAGAGTACGTTCTTTACGTACGCTACGGAGTGCGTAAAGTTTAATTTTTTTTCACTAGTGCGTAAATTAAAACTTTACGCACTAGGGCGTAAAGTGAAATATGTCAATAATCGTTCATAGCAACAAAATGAAACGTTTTATTTTAAATTACAATTTATGCTATCTTTCTCTATGACAAGTAAATTATTTTTGCTTATATTTAGTATGCAACAAATTATCAACATTTTTTTTAATTCTGATCATAATTTTCTTCAAATGTCATCGATTTGATTAAAAGTGAACAGAGAGAGAGATAGAGAATTATATTTTATTGTCAAAGAAAAAAAAAGTTCTCATTGACAAAATTAAAAAAGATTAAGACTAAATGTAGGTAAATAATATGTAAATCAATTACAGTAACTACATATTAATGAAGTAGCATGTCATATGCGCTTAAGAACTTCTTTGTCATCAGTACAAAAGAATATAAAACATTTTTAAATAAGTATACACATACGATATAATAGTTATTCATGTATCAAGGGCGTAAAATAGGCTTTTATGGACCGCAGCGTGTAAGTAATAGCCCGAGCGATAGCGAGGGCTATTAACATGCCTAGGTCCATAAAAGCAAATTACTCCCGAAATACATACCAAATTTTATGCACGACCGGTATATTTGATGTCATGTAGATAGATACGTCTTTATATCTAGAACATGATAAAAATACATCAAGGCTGCCGTGAGGATGTATATTCACATCATATCGGAAACAGAATAAATCAAGAAGTGATGGAATGAATGTGACCATGGCAACTCAGTCAATTTTTCGAAATAAGATTATATAGGCTAGTAGCCATATTTGCTGTCAATTTTCGTGATCACAGATAATTTATTACTGATTTTGAAATGGATTCAAGCGACGAAGAAAGTGTGAATTATACTCCACCAGAAATAAGCAAAGCAGCTGAGGATGCGAAATTGAGTTTATTGCCAAGTAAATCCAAGAAAATATACGACAAGGTGTATGAAGAATTCGTAAATACGGTAAATATGTAAAAAATAAGAAATAAACACAGACTGTACTTCTTGCCTATTTTCTGGAAAAATTTAAATATTGTAAGCCCTCTACCATGTGGTCATATTATTCCATGCTGAAAGCTTTAAATGTACATGATAATATAGATATCAGTAGATACGCAAGATTGATAGCTTTTCAGAAATGAAAATTTGATGGTTATAAACCAAAGAAATCGAAGATTCTAAGCAGAGAAGAAATCGAGTTATTTTTGGGGGAAGCACCAGACGATTTGTATCTTATGATGAAGGAAAGTTCTAATTTCATGTTTTCTCAATGTTCAGTATGTTAATCTGAGAATTTATTGTAGGTAGCACTGATTTTTGGTATTTGTGGAGCATGTCGCCGCGAAGAATTGGCAAATATCACAGTGGACGACATTCAAGATTTCGAGACATTCTTACTCATAACTATACGAGAAACCAAAACGAAGATAGATCGAATATTTAGTGTAATCGATAAAGAACATAAATCGCCAAGTTATTTGGATATTTACAGAAAATAATCTTCCTTGCGAAATCAGAATGATCAAAAGCTTTTTTTCATATTATAAAAATGGCAAGTGTACGAGACAGGTTATCATAAAAAATACATTCGGTCAAATACCATTCAGAATAGCCACTTACCTAGGTATTTCTAATGCGAAATAATATACTGGTCACTGCTTCAGACGTTCCTCAGCAACTATGTTAGCAGATGCAGGCGAGGATATAATCAACATTGAAAGGCATGCTGGGTGGAAGTCGACGACTGTTATATTGAAAATTCAGTTGCAAATAAGCTGAAGATTGCTAAGAAAATTGTAGAAAATGATGAGCCTTCTACTAGCCATTGCATACAATCTGAAAATATTGCTCACTACTCTGAAACACCAGATAATAACATGCATTCTCTTCAGACTTCTAGTAATGAGGAATCAGTAGTATGTGCAACAACAGAAAACGACAAATCCAAATATTTCCACAAATAACTGTTCTAATTGTATTGTCAATATCAAGTTATAATTCATTTTTTAAATCAATGTATGTTCATTGTTTCCGTTATATTATTGTTAATAATGTTTTGGGTTTGATTATATGATCCATCGGAATATAGATTTCTATCGATATGAGATTGAAATTCACTTTAGCGCCTGCTCAACGATTTTAACACCCGCCGGGCGATAAAGTAGTACGCGGGCGCTAAAGTGCTACTTTACGCCCGCAAATCCGGGCGTTAAAGTGCTACTTTACGCCAGGTCGTGCATAAATATATAAAAACATATAAAAACATATATATATATGCATATATACATACACATATGTATATACTCATATATACATGAATATATACACATGTATATATACATAAACGTATACACACATACATAGCTGTACAATTATAAGAAACTGCATACTGTCTCTACCAATACTCTGAATAGTACTCTTGCAAATTATACTCTTCTTCTTCTTCGCACAAGGTGTGCCGGTTACGAAGAACCCCGTGCACGAAGGCCTCTCTATTTGAGCCAATTGTGCGCCCACTTGCTCTGAGAAAATCAGCTGGGAATGCAAATTTCTTTGACGAAATTCAGCAGTTTCCTCAGCTGAATCTCTTCGACGTCCTCTGGGTTCAGAATTATGCTCCCAAAGGTGATCTCCCTCTGGTGCACCAAAGAGGGGCACTCAATGAGGATGGTCGACAATGACTCGTCGTGTTCCAGGCACCATCTGCAAAGGAGATCATCTGTGATCCCAATGAATTCCATGTACCTGTTCAGGTGATTGTGTCCCGTTAGGAGCCCAGTCACAGTCTTGATGTCCCGTCTGTTGAGTGACAGGATCTCTTGAGACATTTTTTTCGATGGCCCTTTTATGTGGAGCTTTGATTGCCTCATGCGTGGCTTCTCTTGCCATGTTTTAATGAACTGCTTTTGTAGCAGTTCTTCCATGTTTGAGATTGTAAGACTGCTGGGTATTCCCAAGATAGGTTACGGTCCGACTGGGGTCTTTCCCGATCCTATCTTGGATAATATGTTCGCCTCCTCGCCCCGGAGACAGCTGAGTGTTCTGGGACCCATATGGGGCTGGCTTTGCTTGTTTTCGATAAACTTTCTATGACGTTTCTACACTCGGACACCAGTTTGGATACAATCCTATTTGCGCCTAACGCCATAATAGCAGCTTTGCAGTAGGTCTTCGACTTTTATTGTCGAGGTTCTCCTGGACACAGTATGGTGTATACTTCAGCCTGGAACACTGAGGCATATTTGCCTAAGGGAACTGAGATTTCTCTCTTTGTTCCTTCTTCGTAGACTCCTGCACCGGACATTCCCCCAAATCTTGATCCATCTGTGAACCAGGTTGATCCATAGTTTGGGGATCTGTCGGGAGCATTGCCTTTCCATTCCTCCCTTGTAGGGATGGTTATGTTGGGTCCTTTTCTGAAATCCAGAACAGGCGGAGTAGTGTCTCTTTCCATTAATAGGACTGGACATCATTCCTTTGCCCTGTTCCAAATAGCTGAGTGTCCATGGTCTGCCTCAGTACCGGTCCATTGGCTTGCGCTTTTGAGTCTGTAGGCAGCACGCATGGCTTCATGCTCAAGGACAAGGTGCAGAAGTGGTAGTCCTAGTAGTACTTCTAGGGCTCTAGTAGGCGTCGTCCTCATGGCACTTGTTATTCCTAGACAAGCCAGTTGTTGAACTTTATCAAGTTTGTTTCTGGACTTGCCCTTTGTGATACCGGTCCACCAAATGATGGATCCGTACGTTAGTGTCGAGCGAATGATCGCCGTATATATCCAGTGTAGGATTTTGGGTGTCAAGCCCCAAGTGTTATCGACGGCTCTTCTGAATGCACCAATAGGGTTCCCTTCTTGGTTCGATTTTCAATCTGTTCGTTTACCATCTTATGGAAGCTGTCTTCCTGAGATTGGTATCTCTGGAAGACCGGTCCATTGGCTTGCGCTTTTGAGTCTGTAGGCAGCACGCATGGCTTCATGCTCAAGGACAAGGTGCAGAAGTGGTAGTCCTAGTAGTACTTCTAGGGCTCTAGTAGGCGTCGTCCTCATGGCACTTGTTATTCCTAGACAAGCCAGTTGTTGCACTTTATCAAGTTTGTTTCTGGACTTGCCTTTGTGATACCGGTCCGCCAAATGATGGATCCGTACGTTAGTGTCGAGCGAATGATCGCCGTATATATCCAGTGTAGGATTTTGGGTGTCAAGCCCCAAGTGTTATCGACGGCTCTTCTGAATGCACCAATAGGGTTCCCTTCTTGGTTCGATTTTCAATCTGTTCGTTCCAGGTCAACTTGGAGTCTATGATGACTCCAAGGTGTTTGGTCAACGCTTTATATGGAAGCTGTCTTCCTGAGATTGGTATCTCTGGAAGAGTGGAAAGTACCAAGTCCGCTTTTTCTGGGTTGACTCTCTGCCCACTGGCAGAACACCACTGTTCTCCTCTGCCAAGAGCTGTCATAATGTTTTCTCCTAGCAGGTTTATGGTTGGTCTTGAGCCAGCATAACCAAGTCATTTGCCTACGCTTGTGTATACAGTCCTGACTCATCTAGTTCTGTGAGAAGCTCGTTCACTACTTGGCACCATAATAGGGGTGATACATCTCTAATACATCTTGAACAGTCTTCCGAATTTTTTCAAAAGAGTTGTTAAGCTTTATGTGTAGGGGTTATTTATTTTTATGCCTTCATATATACTTGATTTCCTGGTCAAATTCGAGGAGGATATAGGCAGAGGTAGATTTAGATTATTCGTCCTTCATGTTCTGTGATATATCTGATATTTACTGAATTATCACGGTTTTTTTAAACTAAGCACACGCTTTCTGATATAAATAAAGAGGATAGAGTGAGTATTCTCTCAAAGATAAAGAGCGGTTTGCACGAATATTTGGAAGATACCCTACACATGTATCTCAACGCTCTCTTCTGTAGAATGAGTATGTGTAAGCCTGTGTTGGCTGCACATGCCCCAGAAGGCAATTTTGTATCTGAGGTGGGACTCCACGAGGTCGTAATACACTGTTCCTGCTGTTTCAGAACCAATCTCGCTTGTGTCCATTTTTACGGCGTAACATACTAGGGCCAGTTTTTTACTAAGTGACAAAATGCGTTTTTGGAATTTCAGTTCATTGTCAATTATTAAGCCACGAAATTTGGTTTTGTTCACGTTCTAGTGTATCATGGCCAATAGTTGTACCTTCAATGCCACACTTGAAGGAAAGTAATTTGGTCTTGTTGATATTCAATGCCAGCGAATTACAGTCGTTCTGGATGGTTTCCGTGCCACAAGATAGTGGTATCATCAGCAAAGAGAGTGAACTTGCCTTGAACATTTAGAAGCGCTAGATCAGTTAGGTATAACAAAAAAAGTACTGGTCCCAAAACTGACCCCTGTGGAACACCGTAGTTAATGTTCCCGCATATGGAAGATTTCTGTCCGATGAATGATTCTCTTGTCCGGTTCATTAAATGAGACTGGAACCAGTCAAGCGCACATACTCTAAATGCATAATATTCAAATTTTTGTAGCAGTATTCGGGGACTTTCAGAGCCAAATGCTTTTCTTAACTCACAGAACGCTGCCGTGGATGTGTGGATTAGAAAAACTGTCAATCTCTAATATTTTATTAGTATCACACAATACTTAGCAGAAGCATATGTTATAGATTTATTTCAAGAATTTATTTAGTATATTATAAAACAGGATTTGATTTCACAAGGTAAGTTTTTGTTATTAATGTTTGTATAATTAATAATTTCAAATTCGAATTTCATTGCAGTTTATCTATCATAACTGATATGGATTCAAATTCATCTGGCGAATTTGACAATACTCCTTTAAACATCCTGAACTGTGCTCAAAGGGCTACCGAAAATTTATTACCAGAAAAAACTGCACATATTTACAAGCAGAAATACAATATATTAATAGAATGGAGTAGGAAGAATAAAGTAACAAAATACCCCGAAAACGTTATTTCGGCTTATTTCTCTAAAGAATTAATGTCTTGCAAACCTTCTACATTATGGTCAATATATGCTATGTTGAAAAACATCTTCAAATATAAAAACAACGTTGATTCATCGAACTTCTACAAATTAATAGCGTTATCAAACACAAAAATAAAAGATATAAAACAAAAAATCTGGTGAAAGCTCCAGTCAAAGTGAGAAAACGCTTGAGTATATAGTATAAAATCTAAATATTTTGTTATGCGACGAGTTAGATCGTACCTTAATTTAGGCCCGATTTCACCACAAGACAGATAAACGGCGTTTTACTAAACTTCGTTCTCACTAAACTCAGATTTTAATCTTGATAAACCTCGATCCAGTTTCATCGACACAAACAGACGAAAGCTAAACCGAGTTTATTGAAACTTAGTTGAAGGACAGTCAAAAGCTGGCAACATAGTAAGATATGTACGTTTCTGTCATTTTTGCATAGATTCCGTTGTTTTGTAGAGGAGCCAAAGCCAAGTGACAATATAACCTGAAAACTGAAAGCCGATAACTTTCGTCTTTGGCTCATGTTTTGTGATATTTTTGTGGGTGTTCGGTTTTTGAAGAAACTTGATAAAAGTGACAATAACTTCTACAATGAATGTGAAAATATAATTCATCAAATGAATTCCTTCGGCACCCAGCTTATTGAATAAATTGGTACAACATATTTCCTTTACCAGAGTGAAAATGTCTGGAACAAACTACCATATTTCGTTAACTTATCAGTTTGATGGCATGTATCTAGGCTGCTTGCCTTCTCTGGGAGATCTCTTCTATTTCTTACAACAGCAGATGGAATTCTGATAATAGGGTCAAAAATACAAACATGTACAATTTACCTGAAAAATCGTATTCGGCCGTCTGTTGATGCATTTTTATTGCTTTTCACAACAGAACAATATGAAGACATGATTATCTACGAATTAAACAATAACACATGTAATCCAACTACTGAATTCTTTTTAAAATGGGTAAAAATGTTCAATTCTCCAACATAAACAAATCGGAAAAGTAAGGTTGTTTAACCTCCAATGTCAACCATCTGTCAAACGTGACGAAACCAATGAACTAAACGTCGTTTAACTTCGTAACTGGCCAAATCCAGCCCGTTTTAAGTGGAAACGCTGTTTAGAACTAAACGCGGTTTATAGCTCCTGGTGAAATCCAATATGACGTGTAAAAAGCTTAATCTAAGTTTAATTTGAACAAAACTTGTTTAAAGAGGTTGGTAAAATCGGGCCTTAGAAATGCTGTCAAAATGAATGGTGTTCGTATGATGTATTGCCTAACTAAATCAGTCGCTGATCCCCAAAGGCAACATTAGTTAGGCAACACACCATAAGTGAAACATCATATTTTTCAAAATAATATGAAACCATTTGCGTTTGCTTAACAATACGTCGAGATATCACCTAATGTTTTTCTCTTCAGTTTAGCTATTTGTAACATTTTTTAGGTTCCTTTCATAATTGGAATTTCGGGGGCATGTCGCGGAATTAATGATGTAAAATGACAATTAACGATGCGGAAGATAAACAAACAGTGTATATTATCAAAGTACCAGAAACAAAAATGGAATGGAACGCATTTTTACGATTGTGAATCCCAATAATTCTTCAATTGATTATTTATCTTTTATAAAAAAATATACCCCATTAACACCATCGAATATAAATGTTAGAAAGTTGTTTTCAAAATACGCAAATAGCAAATGTTCTAAACAGCCTGAAGGGCTGAATAAATTTGGTAAAATGCCATGTCTATTGCAACGTATCTAAACTTGCCCAATCCAGAAGCTTCTACAGAACTCTGCTTTAGGAGATCTTCAGCTACGATGCTAGCAAATTCTGGTGGAGACTTTCTAACAGTCAAAAAACATTGAGGATGGAGGTCATCTGCTATTGCAAAACGCTATGTGGAGAGCACAATTACACAAAAGAATAAAATTTCGAATAAAATGTTGATGGATGACAGTATGCCATTTACTTCCAAACAGAGCGTTTCTGGAAGCTACAGTTTTACTGTTGACGACTCTAATAGAGAATTTGTAGAACCACTCGATACTCAAACTAAAGAGAGATGTAACACAACATTTTTCAAACTCTGTACTTGAAAAGGCCAAATATTGGAACGAAGTTCCTTATCGCGCGTTGCGAAAGGGGGCTGGACGGAATAAATTAAGACCAAAATTTGTAACGACACTTTCTGCTGTAGTTGTAAGCCGTGCGGCGTGCGCGTGTTTCTCTGTCTGTCTCTCTCTCTCTCTCTCTCTCTCATAGAAAGCAAGCCAGTTATTTTCGTTTCGTCTTTCTATTTCGCATTAAACAGTGTGGTGTCGCGACGATTATTTTTGTTGAGTGTATACAGGTTTTTTGTACATAATAAATAATAATAAAAAATAATAACAATAATGAATCCTGACAGTGTTTCTGCACAAGTTCCTGATATTGCTGATGGAGTTAGGTAAGTAGAGATTTTATACAGAAAATAATAAATGCTTATGTATTTTTAGCAAGTACGCATTATAAACTCTCTTTACTATTGTGCTAACCAAGTCATACGCGTTATAATCTCTCCATTATTGTGTGTTTAGCAAGTATACGCGTCATAACTTAAATAAATTTAAAAGCAAATTATATTTTAATATTACAATATCAATGCGTATGTACTAAAATTGAGCCTACTGATTGAGTTTATATTACATTATATTTGTTAATAATAAAAAAAATATTATATTGACTAAAAAAAAAAAAATTATTACAATTCCTTCATTAATTAATCGAAAGGAACTTCGTTCCATCCGGGTGTCCCTTGACACCTCTCAACTTTTTTAATTCAACAACTTAAAACCTAATTTATTGACCATTGTTTCATTTGTTATTGTTTTTTTCATTTTGAAAGAGTTGAATATGTAAACTTAGATGAATTTTCACTTGGAGCAATGCGCGATCGTGTTTATTTTGACAATTATATTCAGAAATGTAATTGTCACGGTAGAGTGTTGCCATGTCCTCTTTATATTTTTATATAATAATTTATTATTATATTAAGTTCGAGTGCCTACATGTTTTTTTAAATGGCGATGTGTTGATTTAAATATTCTTATTTAGAAATTTATTTTAATCGCATTTTATCTAGACTTGATATCGCCGATACTACTTTTTGAAATGAAAGTCATTGTGATTGCCCGATAGATGGCGCAGGGGGGCACATTTTTCTGAATTCCGTTCAAACGTTTTTTCACAATAGGCATTCGAAATGTTAAATATAAGTGCAGATCTCATTAACTTTTGAACGGTTTTATATGAAACAATGAGACATGAAATTTATTGAATGGTATTACCAGTCCTACTTTTCGAGAGAAAATATATTACAATTACTCGACAGAGTGCGCTGGGGACACATCAACTTGAAAATTTCGAAAGGCATAGAGAATGAGTTGCACATCGTTGAGAAGATATTTCAATTTTTCTTTCAACTATGGTTGTTCTACGGGATCACAATTGCTAGTGCGGCTTTTTATAGACATAGAACAACTGGACCAAAACTATTTCGAATGATATCACAGATACTACTCTTTGAAATAGAAGACATTGTGATTCCTCGATAGATGGCGTTGGGGGCAATTCTACTTAAAAATTTCGAACAGCATCCCCTGTGCTGTTTGATCCCCCGTCAAGTGGCACATCGTTGAAAAGATAATTCAATTCTCTTGTCAACCATTTTTTTTTAAATATCGTTAGAACGTTTTTTCACAATATATATTTGGAATTTTGTTTTACTTGACATTTCAAATGCATATTGAGGAAAAATGTATTAACGATATTAAAAAAACACTAGATTGTTCAAAAGAGAATTTAGTTTTCTTTTCAACGATGTGTCGCTTGACCCCCCCCCCATGCTGTTTGAAATTTTTAAGTTGATGTGCACCCCGCGCCATCTATAGGGCACTCACAATGTCTTTCATTTCAAAAAGTAGTATCGGTGATATCATTCAACACTTTTTCTTTCATTGTTCTACGTCGAACCGTTCAAAAGTTAACAGGGGGGGGACTATCGAAAGTGTATAATATGTAGCAAAAAGGATTAATATAATCAATCTATCCCACTCGACCTTAATGTCCATTGTTATTTTCACAGCACATAAAAACCCTAGGAAAACATTCTGGTCTGAGAAATCTATAGTGAAGAATTGCTTATATGTTTGCTATTAAAAACTAATCTGATATGGAAGAAATTACTAGCCCTTCCAGACATCGGTATTTGTTTTGATTCATACTTCTCGAATCATATCTCTTCCTGAAAATGTCTGAAATTGACTGGCCTAGTAAAAACATTTGGGCTATCGAGTCTTTCGTGCGTATATACTTCTCCATATTCATTTCCTGATGTAAAAAGTATATAATTTTCTAATAACCATGGGAGAGGTACGTAAGTGCTTCAAAATTGCTTCATTAGTTCGCTTGATCTAGTGATTTCTCCATAGGAAAGATCTACATAAAAAATTATATATTTGTTTTGAGATATCGGTACGTCCTCTGAACCAGTCACAAGAATGAAACGCAATGACATACAGTGTGTTTCCGGATGGACCGAATTATAGTAGTCAATTTTTTTATTATTAGTTTTAATCGTTCTTAATGGGACCAAAGATTCACATAAATTAAATTTTATGAAGATAGCAAGTTAAAAAGGGAAACATTCTCAATTGAATATTGATAGAAAGATTTTTCTGTGAATTGAAAAATCCACGATTAAAATGAAGTTATTTTTTGTGAATGTCTAACAGAAAACAACTACTTCCCCGGCTAAAGCCACGCTGGACATTGAATTCTCTGATAGTATTCTGAAAAGGTGAGTACTCTCTTTTGAAAATATTCTTCTTTGCCTCATTCATCTTTATGAGTTCTCAATTAAGACTGGAATAGAAAATCAAATAACTATCTGAATAGAAATGCAAATTTTCAATTTTAGATTTTTTCTTTTGAGTTAGGGCCTTTTCAGAATATCTATCAGATGTAATTCAATGTCCAGCGTGGCTTTAGCCGGGGAAGTAGTTGTTTTCTGTTAGACATTCACAGAAAAATCTTTCTATCAATATTCAATTGAGAATGTTTCCTTTCTCAACATGAATACCCCACAAGAGGTTATCTTGACGATGGAAGATAGTGACTAAAGTTTATCTTTCAGTCGCAGATGATTCCGCATCTGATTTAATGAACATCCTGTTTATATTTTCAACAAATCAATCTATCATACCCCATGACAGGTTTTAATGTCAGAAAACACTAATTTCAAAATGTCTCTCCAAAAGAAATGATTCTAACTTTTTCCATCTCTGCAAAGTGAGATTGCTTCTTGAAAATGTGTTTTCCATTTCTTCCGGTCTTCCTGATGATCGTGGAAGCGTGAAATAGATTTTCGTCGACAAAAATGTATTGAAGACCTAGTGAATGCGTTGTCTCTCCTGCGTCAATGTTACGAATGATTTCTGGTGAGTACTCTCTTTTGGAAAATATTCTTCTTTGCCTCATTCATCTTTATGAGTTCTCAATTAAGACTGGAATAGAAAATCAAATAACTATCTGAATGAAAATGCAAATTTTCAATTTCAGATTTTTTCTTTTGAGTTAGGGCCCTCTCAGAATATCTATCTGATGTAATTCAATGTCCAGCGTGGCTTTAGCCGGGGAAGTAGTTGTTTTCTGTTAGACATTCACAAAAAATAACTTCATTTTAATCGTGGATTTTTCAATTCACAGAAAAATCTTTCTATCAATATTCAATTGAGAATGTTTCCCTTTTCAACATGAATACCCCACAAGAGGTTATCTTGACGATGGAAGATAGTGACTAAAGTTTATCTTTCAGTCGCAGATGATTCCGCATCTGATTTAATGAACATCCTGTTTATATTTTCAACAAATCAATATAGCAAGTTCATCCTATAATTTGGTTCCTAACTTCATATGGATTAGGGCAACCCAAAAAATATGAAAAACCTATTAATTTATAATTTGTCGCTAATTTGTTACTTATTTGATGACAGAGAAAAAAATATTGCCATGATCCAATATTCACAAAATATCGGATATCTAGCTGAATTCATTTTTTTTTATTGTACACCACCCAACAGTAATATAATTGAAGGCTGGGAATATCACAGGTATAAACAAATTCAAGATAAGTATAAACAAAAAGAGTGGAGATAGGTGACATAATGAAAAAAGAGAGAGAAAAAAAGAAAGTAATATCAAAATCTATTTTTTTTCAATGAAGCAATGCTACAAGGAAACATGTCACACCTATCGTTGATATCATTGTAAATGTTGCAAAATCTTAAAAAGGGTGAGTGAGTTTTTTTGTACATTTATTCTGGGTGTTTCGAAGTACAAAATATTGTATTGGCTTGAATTGACTTTGGGAACATGAAAATGATAATATAACGAATTCCAGAGGAGAATTTGGTTCTTATAATTTACTTATTCATTTTCACTCTTCTCTTAGGCTTGAAAATGGGATACCTATATCTTTGATGATTTATGGTCAGAGTCGATTGAAAACTGTCATCTTAAGTTTTTTTGATTTGAAGATTATGATGCCTCTGTCCCTTTTATGGCAGGCGAGTTCTGCATTTACGGCCGGATCCTATTAAAAATTGCTATTTAGATATTTTAGTGTTCAAAGGATAATTTCTGATGTAAATTTAACTGAAGTTGGCGACTCTCAAATGGTGAATGTTTGGTCATAATTCACTCAATTCGATCGAAAATTTCTAAAACTCTTTCAGATGTAGAAAACTGAAACAAATATTAGTTTCTGGGTGTTTTTGGGTCCATGAAATTGTTTCTCCTCAAAATGCAAGTATTATATATATATATATATATATATATATATATATATTTATATATATATATATTTGTTCACGTTTTCTGAATTTCTCTGCTTTTTCAACAATAACATTAGACAATACGATTCCATTCTAATGTCACCTTGGTGAGAATCATTGATACAAAAAATTCTGCGAATAAATCATATCAATTCAATGTGGAAAACGTAATGAGAAAACATTAGAATTCACATATTACCGATGAAGATAATTTGACTATATCGCCAATTGAGTATGGAAGTCCAACATGACTTCAAATAGTAGCCATGATTTTATCAGATATTAATACTGAATTTGAAAATGATAATATAAATGAAAATGAAAATAATATTGTAGATTATAATGAGGATGAAAGCAATTGTTTAGATTAAATAATATTGTAGACTATAACGGCGGTGGCTTGGAGCTAAAAGGGCCAATGTCAATATTTTGCTGTTTTGTCTTTGCATTAGATTTCTTTTCTTTCTCCGTTCCATATGCTAAAACGGCCAAAGTTAAATTCAACCGATGGTATGGATGGCCAATATCACTATAAACGCATCCACATCAGTGTAATCGCAAAACTTCAATTGCAATTTTCTCAAATGTATTTTTTTTGACATTCGTCCTTTAAGCTCCAAGCCATAGAATTATGTGCAATTTTGTTAAATATTATCATTGTACACGGTTTTTTATAAAATAAAAGCGCATTTTCATACCCTTACTAATTTCTGAGGTTTATAATTCTTCACTTCTTTCAAACAAATATAAATCATAAGACAAGCAAAAAGTCGAAATATATTTGGTAAGAAATGAAGAATTGTCCAACGGAAAGTATTTATGAAAATCCACAACATTAATAGCTAACGTGTTTGTTTCGAGTATAGAAAAAGTTTTAAAAATAGTAATTATTGGCAGGGATTAATTTATAACAAATAAAAGCAGAGTTGTGAATGCGGACGAAAAACAATTTATGGAGATATAAAGAAAAAAATAATAATCGTGTTTTTTAATCATATGTTCATAGGCCTTCCAGTAATAAAAAATAGGGCGATCATGAGGATAATAGTTACCACCTATTCCTTCTAGCGATTATAGAGTTCAAAGTTTAGTTTAAAAAAATATCGTTATAATCAATGACTTAAGAAAACATTGGAATACAATCTTTAAAGAAGGTCGCCTCAGGAAAGCGAATTAATTGAGCTTGGCGTCACTATATACTTTTATTTTGCACATCGAAACCTTTTTTTTCGAATACGATAACATTTAAAAACTTAACCGGAAATGACGTCATATTTTAGTATGCGGGCAAAGTTGGCCAATTTTAAAGGTAGCGTCCTTTAGGTCTATGGTAGCACTACTTACTCACACAAATCTTTCCATGTACCTTATCCATGAGATATTTATACCCCCGGTCCTTCTATTCCATATACAGTGCTTTTCTTCAATGTCCCCCCCTTTTATTTTTTGAACGGGTCAACTAAAAAAATTTAAACTTGGGATAATGAAATTGTTGCATGAATACTATATTTTGAAGTAAAATTGACAGATGACACTTTCGAAATGGCGACTAAGCGCCATCTGGAAAAAAAAAATTAAAAGGGGGGGTCTTGTGACACATCCTTTTGAAGCTCCTGACGAATACTTCACAACCCTAGAATATAAAGTCAATATCTTCACCTACTACAAAATGGCGGAACATTTCATAATAACCTGCGATATATCTAGAAATATTTGTTTTTCTCTGCCATATGGCAATCCCAACAACCCGATAAGGTTTGATAAGTTATTTTTTGTTCGAACAAAAAATTACAAGAAATGTCAGTACGACAACGAACATCATTGTTCAGTTAAAATATTCTCATTTAGTTTTCGGTTTTATTAGTAAATAGGTACCACGTAAACTATCTCTTAAATGGTCAATTCTCGTCCATTGGAAGAAAAAATCCAAGCGATTTTTATTTACGGTGCGACGCGTAACTTTCACGAAACCGAAAGATTTTTTATGATCATTTCCCGAATCGTCCTATCTGTAGAAAATATTTAGGGGAACTCGTAACCAAATTTACAACTACCGGTAGTGTACAGAACAAAAAGCCCCCAGGTCATCCGTCCATTCCGGAAGAACAGCATGTTCAAATAATTGGTGGGATGATAGTGAATCCTCAACAGTCTACTTCCTCCGTCGCGAATGTTTGTGAGGTGTGTCCTTCTACTGTGAGGAAGAGGAATAAGTATCATCCATACACCAGTTAACTGAAGATGACCCTGATCGAAGAACAGAATTCTGCGAAATTATGACGGAAACCATTGCAAGGCATCCTATCTATCTCCACAATATTTGTTTCAGTGACGAATCTACATTTTATCTCAACTGCAAGGTTCACAGACAAATTTGCCGTTATTGGAGTGACACCAACCCTCACATTTTCCGGGAAACTCATTCTCAATATCCAGAAAAAATTTACGTCTGGGCAGGAATATTGGGAAACCATATTGAAGGACCTCTATTCATTGAACAAAATTTAACAGAGGAACTGTATTTGAATATGCTAGAAAATACTGTTGACCCTCTTATCACCGAAATCGTCGAAGCGAATCCTAATGAATTCGATATGTATATTGTAATCCAACAAGATGGAGCACCACCACATTACTACGAACAAGTAAGAAACTATTTGGATAATACTTTCCCCAGTCGTTGGATTGGCCGTCGAGGTCTTACAGAATGGCCAGCCCACTCGCCAGATTTGACACCTGTAGACTTTTTTATGGGACTATTTGTAGAAAAAGGTGTACGAAACTGAACCTGTTTCAATATTGGATATAAGGCAGAGAATAATAAATATTTGTAGAAATATCGACGTTACTGTGTTCGAAAATGTTCGACGTGAAATTTCGGATACGCTGTTCTTATGTCAAGCAGTCCAAGGCAACCATTTCGAGCATCATCTGAATTGAACGTCGATGTATCCAGGCAATTATTAAATGTTCCGCCATTTTGTAGTAGGTGAAGATATTGACTTTATATTCTAGGGTTGTGAAGTATTCGTCAGGAGCTTTGAAAGGATGTGTCACAAGACCCACCTTCCATTTTTTTTCCAGGTGGTGCCCAGTCGCCATCTTGAAAGTTTCATCTGTCAATTTTACTCCAAAATATAGTATTCATGCATCAATTTCATTATCCCAAGTTTCAATGTTTTGAGTTGACCCGTTAAAAAAATAAAAGGGGGGGGACATTAAAGAAAAGCACTGTATAATTACTTCTATGTCTATTGGTATTTTATTCTAGCTTTTTAACCAAGATCTTCAGTCGAATCCTATCTCTCCTCCTTTCATGTTGTTGTTTATGCAAATTCAAGTTATTTCATCACGTTTCATTACATAGTGGATAAAAATGCAACTAAATAGTAGTCTGCAACTACTTAATTTTATTGATTATTTTAATTGCTTGGCTACATAATACACTGAATATTAGACGAGCGGAAACACAACCAGTTAATATACGTTTTTTAATGAGCATTTTATAGTTTACCGCCAAAGTTGAAAGTAATTTGGAAAGAATTTAGATTGAAATCTTTATAAAAACGCCCACTCAAGTCGAGTCGACGTCGATCTGCAGACACTGATGGACAGTCCCGGATCCCAGTTTTTCGATCCCTTCGACGATGGTTTTCAATTATATCCCGAATCCGGAAGTGATGGAGATAACAAATACGAGTAGAAAATGGCCAGTCTGTAAAAGTTTCACACTATACTTCTTCTATGACTGTTATAATATAGTGTAAGCAAAAAAACTACAAAGTTTACTAATGAGAAATGTACTTTCATTAATTATTTCAAAAAATTTACGCACTTCGTGAATTTGATACTACTATTATTACAAAAAGTACCTTCTTATTTGTTATCAACAGTATTTAATGTAAATACGTATGATTTAAAACAGGGTGATTCACAAATATATGACGGTAGTTTTTTGCAAAATCTCACTTTTTCTACTGTGACGTCAGAGAAGCATATTTTCAAAGTATTTTGACGGGAAAATGTTGCGCAGTACACATTTCTTATACATGGTGTTTCATAGGGAGAAGCAAACCATGTTTTTTAAGAATTAATTCGAAACCCTGTACTTATGGATTGATTTTTGGGAAAGGTAATATCACTAACATACAGTGTCCGCCAAAAAGTATGTACCATATGGGAAAATAGTTTATTATTGGAGTATTGGAAAAAATATTCTGGGGAAAAGTTTGTGCATGTCCGATTACCTAAAAATCGAATCTGACACATGTCACGTGATCGCTAGGAAAAAATTGCTATGAAATGGCGAAAAGTGGGGTAAGATGGCAGGATATCAAAAAAATTTATTTGAAAAAGGTACTTAGAATTCAATTATATGCACATAAACAAAGTTTCAAGAGAAAATTGGAAATAGCTATTTTTTTCCCATCTATTTAAGAATATACATTTTTTTTCTTATGAATAGCTTGACTATACTAAAACATTTGCATTTCAATGGTAATGACAGAACTTTCTCATTTTCTCCTCACCAGAGGGCACTAGATTAAAAAAATAGGATTTTGTCAGAACCCTTGCTGTTACATCGGTTCGTATCTAACAGTTATATCAGAATTCCACGACAATTGTGATGACATGACACTCCAAAAAATAAAGTTCCGACGATAATCGTGGATGAGCGTTTCACTTCCCACAAAAACATGCTGAAAAAACTATGAAAATATTCAGAATTTATATTTTAGATTAATAGTGCCATAAATTAAATAGTTTTCCAGTTTATGTACGAAGTGAAATGTTCATGCACGATTATCATCGGAACTTGAGTATAATCTAGAAAACACGATGTTTTTGAAGTGTCATGTCATCACAATGGTCATGGAATTCTGCAGATAACTGTTAGATACGAACCGATGTAACAGCAAGAGTTCTGACAAGATCCTATTTTTTAAATATAGTGCCCTCTGGTGAGGAGAGAATGAGAAAGTTCTATCATTATCATTGAAATGCAAATGTTTCAGTATAGTCAAGCTATTCATAGGATCATACTAGCGATCACGTGACATGTGTCAAAATCGATTTTTAGGTAATCGGACATGCACAAACTTTTCCCCGGAATATTTTTTCCAATACTCCAATAATAAACTTTTTTCCCATATGGTACATACTTTTTGGCGGACACTGTATGTGAGCCTCTAAGCTTCAAAATATACAAGGTAAAAGTACAAGAACCATGAAAATTTCCCCCGTCAAATGCAACCATTTTCTCACTAGATAATAGGGGAGTTAAAGTGGAGTATTGCTGATTTTTTTTTTCAAATTGAAAAGCTGGATGGACTTTATGGTTTTGGTGAGATGTACATAAAAAGATACAGCAAATATCAATCAAAATGGGTTTTTGCAAACACTCAATAATTCTACAGTTGCGTCACAGGGAAATTATTTCATAAAGTTAATAATTACACCTTCACAATTTTGAGGCTAAAATATTTCGCTATGATTACTTTTCATACAGGGTGAGCCATAAATTATTGAAACAAGAACTTGCATTTCGTTATTGACTTTTGAAAAACTCAATAAAATTACATTAGGTATGCACAAGCGTAAGATTTTAAAATATACAGGGTGATTTAATTTGCCTAAATTGTTCCAATGATGTAGGAGATGAACTAAATCAAATAGAATTAATCGAAATTTAGGTAGAACGGATATGATCTATTATGACAGCATTCCAAATTCAAGTTTCTAATACAAATATAAGTTGAAAAACCTCTAATTTCCGCCCCTATGAATGTCGGAATTTTCTACCACATTTTCAAAAATGAGGATTATGCTATGGATTTATATCCCACAAATAATATAATACGAGTTAAAAACCCTGGTGCTTGCACTTATACCTGTATACCTACTTGATAATAGAGATTACTACTAGCGTGTCAGATGGCGCCAATATCGATTTAGTTTCAATTCAGTAACAGGGTATATTTATTTCCTCAGCTTCCTTTCTGAGGCGAATTGCTCGCGGATTCTAATTCTAAATTTGCTATTGGTTGAAAAGAGACATCTGTCAAACTTAACCAATAACAAAGCTAGAATTAGAAGCCCCAGAACATTGCACGAAGAAAGCACTGTCTTGTTGTTTTTCGTATTTTGTACCATTTGAATTTGAGGTTAACTGCATTTTGACAGCGTAGAATTGGAAATGAAATTGTCATTAAATTGCGGAAAATATAAATTTCAATGCATACAATATGAAAATATCATTATTAGTCAATTCGTCAAGATTTGTACTTGCTTTTGGTACTGAGTACAGGTGAATTTTCGAATCTGCGGTTTTAGACTGTCCACACAAAATAAAAATGAGGCCCATTCTACGAAAAGTATCCTCACACACTACACTGCCTGAAAATAAACAATTCCTCACGCACTAATGAACTGATGAACGCGTGATTTTTTAAAGAACAAACTCAGGAATAAGCTAAGCAAGATTTCAAATCAAAGAGATATAAAACGCATAGATACCGACAAAACACTGAAGAAAATTTCATATAAGATGCTGCAGATATGAGGAATTGAGTTCTGGCGTTAAGCGAGAATATGAACAAACATTTTTGGACGGCGCCATCTACCACAGACTCCCATAGAGAGAAGCTCTGTTGAAGTAACAGGTGGTGTCCTCTCGAAAATGTAAACAATATCGAATCAGTTCATTCCCAGGGTTTTTAGACATCTTAAATACGAGAGCCAGACATAAACTCCAGTATTTTGTTTTAAATCTGCTATCCAATCTACGAAATGTTTGATAGTAATCCTACGCTGAAGCATATTTGTCGGTACGGTCCTGGTAATGGAGCCAGAAAAGGAATGCCCCGGCGGGTCCAGGGTGATTATGTCAACTTGTCCCAATTAGGGCATCGGAAATTGAGTTTGTTTCGGAAATAAATAAACAGTTTCAGCGCTTAGTAAGTCTAGTACAAATGAAACGTCACTTCTTGGTTCCCTGAATTTGTTGATTGATTTGACAAGAAACCCTGAACATGGCTTTATTAAATAGTATGAGACCTAGAAAGAACATTTTATGTTATTCCACCTATTCGTGTTTAAAAAACATTTATGAACTTTTTGAAACCAAGTAAATTTTTAACACGCTAAGAATACAAAAAAGTAAGACGTCCGACGTTAATTATATTGTGTTTTGTCCTGGCCTCCTCCAAGAGAATGTGGAAAAAATTACAATATTCATTGATTGAAAGCAGACGTCATATAGTTACCAAATTGTCAAATTTTGACTGGTATTTTCATTATATAGGGTGACCCAGTGGTGCGTGCATTTTTTTTCTATCCAAGATATCGACTTGATTTTTTTAAACGATAGGTCCGACAATGATGCACAGTCAAAAATATTCCTATTTATATAAAGGATGTCCCAAAATAAGATCTTCTTCTTCGGACAAAATGGGCCGGTTCCGAAGAACCCCGTGCACGTAAGCCTCTCTATTTGGGCCCATTGTGCGCCCACTTGCTCTGAAAAAATCAGCTGGTACGCCGATTTCTCTGACGAAATTCAGCAATTTCCTCAGCTGAATCTCCTTGACGTTCTCTGGGTTCAGAATTATGCTCCCAAGGTTGATCTCCCTCTGGTACACCAAAGCGGGAAACTCAGTGAGGATGTGCGACCCCAACAAACCTTTTAGGTAAAATTTACGTCATTACGACCTTCAAATAGGTCAGCGCTCAAATTGGCGAAGGTAATTCTTACGTTATAATTACCTTAAATATACCAATATGAGAAAAAAAATAAAGTAATTCAGAAATCGAAGATTGGGCAATCGAGACATTTTGCTTATTAAGTCGAAGACATAAATAGGTAAAATTGCCTTCCGAATAGTCGACTGATGGTAAACATTCAGTCATTTCTACCTATTTTGAATTATTAACACTATATTAAAACAAACAGTAGAAGGTTAGAAGAAGATAATGAATGTTTACTGCATATTGTGTAACTTAACCTACATATTCTTCCTCTCCTTCTTCTTTTTATGGGCTGTGCCCAAGGGCAATTTACCCAGCTAACTCTTTTTGGAAATGTTCTTAATCTTGCTGACGCAATTGAACATCTCCAATTTCCCAATTAGTTTTTGGATTGAATAAGGCTTCCTGTATCCATTCTTCTTTCTTCAATAAGGGCAATCATGTTAGTAAGGGTTGACATAACAACAAAGGTTAAAGACTTTTCTCGCTTGGGGGTAGCCGCCAAGCTTTACACAATGCTACCAACGGAGACAGAAAGAGCACCCAGGTACAGAAATAAAGTGGATATTTAAAAGTTTTTTTTTATGTATATATATAGATATATATAATCATATATATATATTT
The DNA here is from genome assembly GCA_018342105.1 of Gonioctena quinquepunctata. Taxonomy (NCBI): domain Eukaryota; kingdom Metazoa; phylum Arthropoda; class Insecta; order Coleoptera; family Chrysomelidae; genus Gonioctena; species Gonioctena quinquepunctata. The sequence continues at coordinate 30,156 of JAFIRS010003748.1, read as the reverse complement.
TTTTCATATACAATTATATATATTTTTTTAATTGAATCTTAGAACAAACCTACATGTTTATTCGTAAAAGCTTTGAAGATGAACATGGCGTATGAAAAAAGAACTGTCAAGAAACGTATAGCAGATGATGATGTATGCAACTGATGGTTTCGCATTTACATCTAGTTCGGATTTTATTTGCGACACAAACTTTCATGTGATAATGTTGAATTTAACTTATGGAAAACAAGTGGGCTCCTTCAAAATATCAAATTGTTTGGAAAAAATTCATAGAATTAAGTGTAGCTCCTTAAATTTTTTCATCGAAAACTGCAGAAACTAATTTCATAGACGAAGTATGTATATACATATCATATACACCAATTTTTTGACTATCTATCATTAAAATGTAGTCGATTCATTTTTGCAATGGCGGAAAAACTTCAAGCCAAAAAATTTGGCGTCTATCTCAAAATTTCAACTTTGAGAAAACATAGCTTTGTGCAAAGTCGAAAGTAACCTTTATCCATTTTCCTTATTTTGGGATTTCAGACCCTTTCACATTGTGGTCACGTGATGAAATACAAATTTGTTATGGGATGTTTTTTCATGAGATATGTCTATACGTTCCGTTCTCTGGTTGGATTGGAGTCGTGGTTAATAAATTTATATTGTTGTTATTCGATATTCTGAGCAGAAACACTAAAATAATCATTTTAATTCTTAATACGGACAAAAAATAAACATTATTTTCTACTTCTTGTTGATGGTATAACCAAGTATCTCTGTCTAGCCTAAACCTAGTTACTCAAAGAAAACGATATACACTACAAAACCCCGTAATAAGTATCTACTCTGAAATTGAAGTGTTTATTCTGTAATTGAACATCAAATATCAGTGGTTTTGAAAATAGTATGCGATGATTGTATTCAGTGCACATTTTGCCATAATAATATCCATGATGATGTTATCTCAGTGATAGGAGGGAATCTCTATCCGATGAGACATAGCCAATCATAACATTTCAAATATCAAATGGTGTGTAGTGATTGGCTCAAAAATTGTAGTTTGACATGGCCGCGTTCCGCGTAGTCTGAAAGTACTCTTTGAATGCTAACTTTGCAGAATGCCCTGCTCGGAAATATCCAATTCAATTTGTTTGCCAATTGTGACTACCTTTAAAAAAATCGAGATATTATGATTTGCTTAAAAACTTTAATTCGACGTTTCCGGATGTCTATATTGGCTAATCTGTCAGCCTCCTCAATCCCATGGACACCTGAGTGTCCCGGGACCCATATGAGGCTGACTTTGTTTGTTAACGATAAACTTTCTATGGCATTTCTACACTCGGACACCAGTTTGGATACAATCCTATTTGCGCCTAACGCCATAATAGCAGTTTTGCAGTCCGAGTAGATAGCAGTAGGTCCTCGACTTTTATTGTCGAGGTTTTCCTGGACACAGGTGAGTTTGGCAAACACTTCAGCCTGGAACCATGAGGCATACTTGCCTAAGGGAACTGAGATTTCTCTCTTTGTTCCTTCTTCGTAGACCCCTGCGCCAGACATTCCCCAAAATCTTGATGCATCTGTTTACAGGTTGATCCATAGTTTGAGGGTCTGTCAAGCGCATTGTCTCTCCATTCCTCCCTTGTGGAAATGGTTATATTGGGTCTTTTTCTGAAATTCAGAACAGGCGGGGTACTGTGTCTTTCCATGGTCTGCCTCAGTATCGATCCATTGGCTTGCGCCTTTGAGTCTGTATGCTGCGCGCATGGCTTCATGCTCAATGACAAGGTGCAGAGGTGGTAGTCCTGGTAGAACTTCTGGTGCTCTAGTAGACGTCGTCCTCATGGCAGCTGTTATTCCTAAACAAGCCAGTCGTTGTACTTTATCAAGTTTGTTTCTGGACATGCCTTTCTGGTCCCGGTTCACCAAATCAAGCCCCACGTGTTACCGAAGGCTCTTCTGCATGCCCAATAGGAGCAGGTAGCCTTCTTGGTTCGATTTTCAATCTGTTCGTTCCAGGTCAACTTGGAGTCTATGATGAGTACAAGATGATTGGTCGACGCTTTAGACGAAAGCTGTCTTCCTAGATTAGTATCTTGGAATAGTTCCCATTCTGTGTTTCTTGGCGAAAAGTACCAAGTCCGCTTTTTCCGAGTTGATTCTCAGCCCACCGGCAGAACACCACTGTTCAACTCTGCCAAGAGCTGTCATATTGTTTTCTCCCAGCAGGTTTACCGGTTGGTCTTGAGCCAGCATGACTAAGTCATCCGCATATGCTTGTGTATACAAAGTGATTATTTGCCTTGAGGCTAGCCTTCCCACCTTTCGGTATTAGGCCATTTATTACTGTCTATCTGCGCTAACCGCTGCCATGAAAACCCATCCCATCTCCACACTTCCTAATCAACGGTGAAAGAAGACCCATGTTCTTGTCTCTCTTTTTTCCCCTTCCTTCCCCTTTCTTCTCTTTTTTTTTCGTTTCCATTTCTCTCTCTCTCTCTCTCTCTCTCGTCTTTCAGTATCTCTCTCCCTCCCCTAGAAAACAAAAGAAGGAATATAGTAGGCCGATGTCGTAAAATTCGAGACATCCATAAAATTTTGAAAAGAATATGTTTCAACAATACGAAATTATAATAGAAACAGGAGGACACCACAAAAGAAACAATTCTAGTAATCTTTACAAGAAGGATGATTAACATTTTGAAGAAAAGCTATTAATAAATGCTCGAATAAGTCGCCATCATGTTCCACACAAGCTGCTAGTCCTCTAGTGAATGTGTCCCGCACTCTAATAAAATGTATCCATCAGTTGAACGGAAGGCTTCCGTGATCCTGTTCTCATATCATCCGCAGTTGTTGGAGGATCTCTGAAAACGCTAACCTCCACATACCCCCGAAGGAAGAAATCTATAGGAGTAAGGTCTGGGGATCGCAAGGGCCAAGGAATAGTACCTCTTCTGCCTATCCAACGATTAGGATAGGATTGACCTAAAAATTCTCGCACTATTCTATGGTTATGCACTGCAGCACTATTGTCTCGCTACTATATGGTTCTTCTGGTGTTCAAATCTACTTCTAACATTCCTGAAAGATGTTCGCGGAGAAAATATGAATACCTCTCACCATTCAGCACATTGTCGGAAAAGTAGGATCGACCAATGTGATTTCAAATAATTCCTCCTCAAACATTAGGTGATCATCGCTTTAGGTAATCCTCAACCAGGGAGGATTATCGATTGCACACTGATATTTTTTTTTTGTGAAATCACATAATTTTACTTTGGTCTTTTTGTAACCAACGTAAAATCATGTGAAATCGCAGTTAGTTAAGTATTCGCAAGATTGCATTATCAATACTGTATGAACGCCATAGCAAATAACTGCATTAGTTATGGAAAATCAATTGAATGGTTAATAATAATAACCCAATTCGTTATGGAGAATAACTAAATTTGTTATGGAAAATTACTTGATCTGCTGTGTAAATCTGCTATGCTGTTACTGTAATTTGAAGTAAATTTCGTGATTTCCAGGAGTAGAATCACATGAAATATAATTGAAGTTCACATGATCTCTACTGTATATATTACACAGTCAACAATGTAGAATTCAAATGTACTTTGTGATTCTTCGGTGGAATATTACATTGAATTTCAGAATAGAATTCACACTGTGATGTATAACCTCCTGTGATTTGGCTTATTGTATTGATAGAACTACATTCAGCTTTATATATATATATATATATATATATATATACAGAGTGGCCACTTTTTTAATAGGATTGTATTGGTAACTTTAAAACCACAAGAGTTAGAAGGTCGGTCAAATGGAGAAAAAGTTGCATTCATAGAAGCATTGTCAAGCAGTTCGAACAAATCGCGATTATCAGGGCCGGTTATTGAGATATCATAAGAAAAGTAAATTCTGTCATTTTGATTTTTCTTTTTTTCCCACTTTATTTCGAATATTATCAAAAAATGTCAGAGGAGTTTTTTATTCGACAGTAAATTATCCTCATTTTGGACATAATCAGATTTTGTATCCAACGTTTCGTACGCTCTGGGCCACCTTCAACCTCATTTTTTTCAATACGGACCTGCACATTTTATGACCTTTTTCGAAATAACTTTCAACGCTAAATTCAACGATATATCATACAATGTCATTCAAAGTTGAGTTTCAGGTGATTTTGACCCTTATCCAAATTTCTTTGGCTCGGATCTGTATTACATTCAGGTACCTTTAGTTTAATCAACATGCAATACATTTCGATGAGAAAATCAATTTACTCATCTTCAACTGAATGGAACGTAACAGAATCAAAGCAAGAAACAAGTAATAATTATTTACAAATTTCAAGAGGTGAAAAACCTAATTCATAATAATTAAACGAAACTATCATTTAATGAAAGAAAAATCAAATGATTATTCGAAAGTAAATGATGAACATTAATGAAGTAAGTGTTCGGAATGTCCACCATTTTGTAAAATGCACTTTGAGGTTCTGGAACCCATACTTCTTATACATTTGCTTATTTCGTCTCCTTGAATACCTTCCAATACATTCTCAATCTTCTCGCGAGGAATCATTATTGTTGGATTTGTCATTTGTTCCGTTGAAACAAATTACAGAATCGAACTTTATTTTGAGATCATTACGATATAATTTTTGCAAGGCTTGGTATTCAAATTTAAAATCATTGTATTCGCGTCTCTTGACTATTTTATTAACATCAGTTTTTGATAAATTGCATTCACTGGCCACAGTTCTCGATTTTTTTCCTGGGTTTCAATTGAATTTGGGTCAGAACATTGATATCGTTGGTATCGTTTTATTCCACAACTCTAGGTTTATTGAATGTATTATTTTCAAGTAGTAGGCCGTGGATAAAAAAGAAAATAACAAGAAATGTCATATTATTTGTCACTTCGTTTATTATTGTGTCACAAGAACTTGTCATTAAATACTTTTCTGAGTAATTTTAATTTAACTTATTCGATATGGTAAGATACACAAATGAAGAGAAGAGAGATATGTACGAAGTGTACATAAAACTAGATAGAAATTCGTTCAAAGCACAACAAAGGTATGGTGAATTATATCCTGAAAGAACAACACCAAATATTAAAATATTTCGACGTTTATCTACAACGTTACTTGCACATAATTCATTCATCAAACCTAGAGGTCCTTATGTACGACGAAACGAGCCTATCAATGACATCAATGTTCTGGCCCAAATTCGAATGAATCCAGGAATAGGATCGAGAACTATGGCCAGTGAATGCAATTTATCAAAAAGTGCTGTTAATAAAATACCTACTCAAGAGACACGGATACCATGACTATAAATACCAAGCCGTGCAAAACCTATATCGCAATGATCCTGAGAGAAGGTTGCAATTCTGTAATTGGTTTCAACGGAAGGTGCGGAATAACAACAATTTTGCGCACAATATCATTTGGGAAGACGAAACGACATTCACAAATTCACATGTTCAATCGAACGAACAAAGATTTTTGTGCCACAGAAAATCCTCACTTAATTCATGAAGTTAGACATCAATATCGTTTTTCTTTGAACATATGGTGCGGTTCGTTGAATAATAAATTACTGGGACCCTATTTTATTGACGGCAACCTAACCGGAGCAAAATATGTAGAAATTATAGAAGAAATGTTGGATGATCTTCCTATACGGTATCGGCGTAATAGTCCATGGTTCCAACAAGACGGATGTGGTCCACACAACTCAAGAATAGTCACAGACTATCTAAATCGAACTTTTCCCGATTCATGGATTGGAACAAGAGGTCCAGTAGCATGGCCTGCCAGATCTCCGGATTTGAATCCGCTGGATTTCTATTTGTGGGGATATCTCAAAAATAAAATTTATGATACTACGAACCCGACAATATAGATTCTTCGCGAGAAGATTGAGAATGTATTGGAAGGTATTCAAGGAGACGAAATAAGCAAATGTATAAGAAGTATGGGTTCCAGAACCGCAAAGTGCATTTTACAAAATGGTGGACATTTCGAACACTTACTTCATTAATGTTCATCATTTACTTTCGAATAATCATTTGATTTTTCTTTCATTAAATGATAGTTTCGTTTAATTATTATGAATTAGGTTTTTCACCTCTTGAAATTTGTAAATAATTTTTTTTTTTTTTTTCTGTTACGTTCCATTCGGTTGAAGATGAGTAATTTGATTTTCTTATCGAAATGTTGTTAATTAAACTAAAGGTACCTAAATGTAATACAGATCCGACCCAAAGAAATTTGGATAAGGGTCAAAATCACCTGAAAATCAACTTTGAATGACATTGTATGATATATTGTTGAATTCAGCGTTGAAAGTTATTTCGAAAAGTGTCATAAAATATGCAGGTCCGTATTGAAAAAAATTAGGTTGAGGGTGGCCCAGAGCGTACGAAACGTTGGATACGAAATCTGATTATGTCAAGCTGAGTATAATTTACTGTCGAATAAAAAACTCCCGTGACATTTTTTGATAATATTCGAAATAAAGTGGGAAAAACAGAAAAATCAAAATGACAGAATTAACTTTTCTTATGATATCTCAATAACCGGCCCTGATAATCTCGATTTGTTTGAACTGCTTGACAATGCTTCAATGAATGCAACTTTTTCTCCATTTGACCGACCTTCTAACTCTTATGGTTTAAAAGTTACCAATACAATCCCATTAAAAAAGTGGCCACTCTGTATATATATATATATATATATATATATATATATATATATATATATATATATATATATATATATTTATATACATTCAATGAGAATGAAATCTACACTGCATCAGTTTTATCAGAAAGCCTTTATCAGAATATATATTTTCAGAGGAATGGTTCAATTGAATCAATCACAAACCATTCCACTGAGAAAGGGATATAAACATCCGTTGAAAAGTATAACCATATGTGGGTAGTACATTTCATCTTAGTTTTTGATGAGTGAGTGAAATTAAAAAGGGCTTTATAAATATAACAGGCAAAACAAAAAAATCAGATACAAACGAAATAGAACAAATTTCACAGGGCAAAACGAAAAAAACGAATTCTTCAACTTAAAGAACGAATAGACTATGGAAAAGTAGAAAGTGAAACTTATTGTAGATTTTACTCATTTAAAAAAAGACGTCATATACAACGAAAAATATAATAACTTATACTGTATCAATATTGAAACATAACACACTTTAAAATATGAATACAATAAAAATTTAAGTACAAACTCAAAACAAAATGAACGGAAATGAAATACTGGAATATCGAATTTATAGAAAAATAACACTAGCTAATACATTGATAACACAAATGAGGGAATATTAATAAATCGAAAACAAATATTGAGCTAAAGTTCGAAGTATTTCTCTACATACTAACTAGCTTGTTAATAAAATTGAAAACCTTTTTCGAACAGCTGATACTTTCTTCGATTTTGATCCTGAATCTGGATGTATTTTCAGGAACATCCTTTGCAAAAATTCCATTGTTGTTGAGAGATCTTTTGGCTATTTTATATTCAAAATAAAATATAAGGCATATGCCCCTTTCAGAGCATCCAAAAATGTTGTTTCTCCATCATTACCAATATTTTATTTCTCAAATTATACATAGTAAATAACTATTGGTTTGACACCTGAAAAATATTGATGGCATCAGGAACGTAAAGAACTGGATGAAAAATGAGTGTTTTTGAGTCTTAAAAAGAATGTCAACAGTCTTGAAATTTTTTTTAATTATCAAACTTATAACATTTTTGAAAAAATGTTTTTTTATCTTGTGACACGAACTCGCATTGGGAATATTGACATACAAATGTTCTACTACTTTTCTGTATTTTCCTTCACCTGAATGGATTCTAAAAATATGTAGTTTAAAACCTGTATATGAATCAACCGACACGCCACACTTTGAATGTAAGCATACAAATTTCGCTCTTTTCCAATTTCTATGAAAATACGGGTGTGTATCATATTTATACATTTGAAACTACATAAATTGCAAGAAAACATAATATACAAAGGATATACTAACTAGATAATCACAAAAACCACACATCTGAACCTAATCTATAAACATTTCATAATAAACACCGTACTTATCACCGGAATATTGAATGCAGATTTGCAGCAGAGGGTGGACAGATGATCTCACCACTTCTAAAAATAGAATATAAACCGTTGATGACGGTGGGCTCAGGGCTTAGGTGCACGCATAAAATGAACACAGAGGGGGTTTCACACAACAAAACATGTCAGGATACACTTTACCCAATCAATCTGGCGAATCATTCGTTTTCACAATGTACTTTTTATGCTTTACATGTTTCAATCTGTAATACACTTCATAATGTATTTTTAAAGTTTTGATCATGTGGAATGTTGGTCACAAGATATGTTCTGTGAAATTCACAGAACGTATTAAGCTTCTTCACAACGATTTTTAAAAGTGCAAAACAATGCATATTATGTCTGTTGACTTCATCAGAAAACAGAATTTTGTTTTAAAGTATTATAATCCTCGTCAATCATTCCATTCATTTGAATACAAAAAGCTACTCTATTTGCAAAATTATTCAGATGATAAGGGTGGAACTTCAACAGAATTTGCAACGCATTTTCTTCATCGATCGGACAACCAACAGTTTCCTTTTTGGTAAAAGACACACAACCAGTGAATTCAAACCCTCTTAACTTTTGGAATGAAGACACCCGTGGAGTTCTAATGAAGGATTTCTGTTAGTTTCGCCAATACATTAGACCATATTCACTAATGTTTTAAAACCCTGGTACCTGGACTGATTTGATATTGTTTAGATTTTCGAGGGGACACCACCTGTTATTTCAATAGAGCTTCTATCTGTCATCGCTGTGGTAGATGGCGCCGTCCAAAAATGTGTGTTTATATTCTCGATCAATGTTAAAACTTAATTTTTGACATCTGCAGCATCTTATATCAAATTATTTTCTATTTTGTCGGTGTCTATGCATTTTTCCTTCTCGTTGATTTGAAATCTTGCCCATCTAATTTTTTAGTTCGTTCTTTGAAAAATTATGTCGTTCATTAGTGCGTAAGGAAATGTTAATTTTCAAGTAGTGTAGTGTGTAATTATATTTTTGTGAAATGGGACTCATTTGCATTTTGGGTGAACAGTCTAATGCCGCAGATTCGAAAATACATTTGTATTCAATACCAAAGGCAAGTACAAATCTTGACGAATTAATTAATAATGATATTTCCATAGTCCATCATATGGTATGAATTGCATTTTAAATTTTCTGACAATTCCATTTCCAACTCTCCGCCGCCTGTCAAAAGAACCAAATGTGGTTGCACATTAAAACGAACCCAAATAAGTACTCACTAATATAAACATAAGCACAAAATAATCTATCGAATTTGTTTTCTACTCTGCAACTCATTTACTTCATACATCTAAAAGAGACTGCGTGATTATTCTCAATCTTCAAAAAAATATTTAGTTAACCTATCAAATGATACGAAAAACAACAAAAGAGTTTTTTTGTGCAAGGTTCGGAGGCTTTTAATTCTAGCTTTGCTATTGGTGAAGTCAGATGTTTCTTTTCAACCAACAGCAAAGCTAAAATCAGAACCCGCGAACAGTTCGTCTCAAAAAGAAAGCTGACGAAATAAATATGCCCTGTGTATAGCGCCATCTGAAACGTTAATAATCTCTATTATCAAGTAGGCAAAGTGTCGCCAAGTTGATCCCAAACTTTTACAGGTATAAGTACAAGAACCAGGGTTTTTAGAAATCTTATGTGTATAGTTATGGAAAGTACACGAATGTGTCAACATTTGCGACAGCGGCCTAAACAATTCCACAAACTCTATATCAACCAAAAGTTCTTGAAAAATTCCATGCAATAATGTAATAAAATATAGGGTGTTGTTTTTGAAAAAGTCGAGTTATTGCTATTTGTAATTTGTCATTAGGCGATAGGATATCGACTCTGAGTTTCCCTCATTTCAAAACATGTGCTAGAACCTAAGGAATCGACTAGTGAAATGTTGGTTGAGGTATCTTGATTGATTTTGAAGTTATTAATTTCTCTGTGGGTCTATGCACGACGCTATTTTGACGAATAAACTGACAGTCAAAATTCTCAAAATTAAAAATGCTTTGTGTTCTGGAATATCAATTTCTGACATATTTGAACACATTCAATATATTTTATTTTATTTTGTCCACCGAAAAACAGATATTTCTCAGGAATCCATCCATAATATAACCCGCGTGTCCAGTCCTTCGAATAGTGAATAGGGTTTGAGAAGGATTTCATCGAAATATTCTCCTGAAAATCCTAATCTTTTTGTAATAACCAACTAGATAGTTCTCTAAGGTCAATAATGAAGAAATATAACCCATTACTGCAACGTATAAATCTCATTAGTGTTGGTATGGTACAGAGTACATCATATTACTCGTTCAGATCGTATCAGAGATTCTGGGAGGCACGTATCTCTAATGCCATCACAATGGATTTCCTATACGCTTTTTTCTACGCCTACAACTAAATAGATCCGTATTTTTCTACCTCCTTATCATGCGGTATCTTACTGCTACATGTAGTTTATTATAACTTTGACACGCTGTTCTCCTGTATACCAACTCAAGCTGGCTACTTCTTGTGGTAATATAGATATTTATCTATATGTTTTCTATTTATATCTATACGATGCCATAACGAGTAAGTTCATTATGTGAAGTGCAATTTTAATCATATTTTGAGGTGGATTATTGCCTATTTTCCACTATCGGTTCATCATATTGCTTTCGATTACAATCGATTACAAAATGCGTTTCAGAAATAATGATTTCTGCTGCCTCTCCGTAAAACTTACTAGAAGAGGATGAATCCTAATCAGATGGTATTTCTCAAGGATGTTTTGGCTATTTTTTATAGAATAGAATAGAATAGAATTTATTGATGCAGTAAATACATAAATAATGTTTGCATACGTCAAGTCAATGGTAACACATAGTAGTAAATATTAAAACACAATATATGGTAACAATATGGTCAATAACATAACATGAATACAGAACATAGTAATACAACAATATATAAACATTAGACAGACGACGAATTAGATAAAGAGTAGAAATAATTAAAATATTCTTCAAATGTGTAAAAGGCATTTTGTAAAAGTATATTTTTAATTTGTACTTTAAAAGTGTTTATACTCATGTCAAGAGTCTGAAACTCATTAGGTAACACATTAAAAAATCTTAAAGATAGATATAAATAAGAGTTTTGCGATTTACTAAGTCTATATTTGGGTAGCCTTAAATTTGTTTTTGCCCTAGTATCGTGGTAGTGTATATCTTCTTGCTTGGTCAATTTATTTTCATCTTTTAAATTTTTTACATAACACAAACATTCGTATATGAAGCAAGATCGCAGAGTTAATATATGGAAATTTTTGAAGAAGGGTTTACAATGATCATCATATTTGGCATTTGCCATTATTCTGACAACTTTTTTTTGTAATTTGAATATTATCTCTAAATAACATGATGAACCCCATACTATCAATCCATATGTCATTATGCTGTGAAAATGCCAAAATAAGCTACTTTCAAACAATCTATTGTTGTTTTATTTCTAAGTTGTCTTATTATGTATATACACGTGGATAGACGCTTTGATAATTTGTGAATATGCGATGCGAAATTCAATGACGAGTCCAGATACACTCCGAGAAACTTAATTGGTTCATTATTCTCTATTTTATTTTTTGTTGAGAAATCTAAAGTTTTGGTTTTATCATTATTTATAGTAAGATAATTGCTTGTAGACCAGTTTGTTATAAAGCTTTCAGATTCATTAGCGTTATAAATTAGATTGGAAGTCAGAGTGTCACTTAGCAAAAGCGAGGCATCATCAGCATACATTATCGGAAGCACATCTGTCAGATTGAAAGGCATATCGTTAATGTAGATAATAAATAATAATGGACCAAGGACTGACCCCTGTGGTACTCCATAATTAACTTTCAAAAGTTTTGATGTGTCGCCGTTAAATTTGACACATTGCTGACGGCCTTCAAGATAAGATGTAATTAGATTTAAGGCGTTTCCTCTGATCCCATAATATTCTAGTTTTTGTAATAATAGACCATGGTTAACCGTGTCGAATGCTTTAGACATGTCATAAAATTTTGCGCAGCATAGTTTACGCTCCTCAAAAGCTTCTATAATATTTTTATACATTTCGCGTATTGCATTAGTAGTAGATCTTCTCTGTCTGTACCCAAATTGAGCATTATTTAATAGATTGTTTTTTTCAAAGTATTGTAATAATCTGTTTTTTAGAATGATTTCAAATATTTTTGAGATAACAGGTATGATAGATATAGGCCTATAACTGTTTGTATTGTTAAACTCGCCTTTTTTGTGTATAGGGATAACTTGTGATATTTCAAATATTTGAGGATAAATCCCGCTCTCGATACATCTGTTTATTAAATGTGCGATAGGCCTAGCAAGTGAATCGCTGACCAGTTTTAGAACCTCACTGTTAAGGTTGTTATTATCTTTAGATTTACAATTTTTTAATTGAGATATTATCGTTTTGATTTCAATGTCACAAACAGGAAATAAAAAAAAAGATTTATTTGCATTAGGTGCATTATTTAAAAAAATTGAAAACTTTTTGTCATCTACATTATTAAAGTTGATCATTAAATTATTTATAACATCAGAGAAGTAGTCCGAAAATTCATTAGCTGTCAATTCAGATGTCACATGTGAATTTTAATTTTTTTTGTTTTTATTGATAATATCCCATGCTGCTTTTTGTTTATTATCAGAAGTTAAAAGTCGTTTATTATATGCGTTTAGTTTCCCTTGTTTTATTTTATTTTTATACTCCTTCTTTAGAGTATTATATACCTTAAAGTCTTCATTATTTTTTGTTGAACAAGCAACTACATGTACGGCATCCAAGGTGCGTTTCAATTGTTGCATGTCATTGTGAAAAACAAAGTCTATATTTTCTAGCTTGGACTTTTTTATAAGTTTTTCCACAAAACATTGGTTATAAAATGTTGATAACATATTGACCAGGAGATCCGCAGATTCATCAGGATTATTTATTTCATAAAATATTTGCCAATTTTCATTATTTACACATTCAATAAACTGTTGTTTTCCGTATTCAGTCATAGGTCTACATGAAATATACCTGTCGTTTGATGTGAGACTTGTCGCAATAGAGAAGAAAATACCCTTATGGTCCGACATATGTGGTTCAATTACTTCCACGATCAAGTTGTTGTTGTTTCTGTTAGTAAACAGATTATCTATTTTTGTAGCGCTGGTGCTAGTTACTCGTGTATTTTCATTAACTTTTTCCTCTAAATTGTATGTCAAGAAAATGTTTATACATTCATTTACATTTATGTTGTCAAAGATATTAAAATTTAAGTTGAAGTCGCCAACTACAACAATTTGATTATTAGATGGTATCATTTCCAGTATTTTGTTTAGTGCACGCAAAACAACATCAGTATCACCCATAGGAGACCTGTATAGACACAAGAAATATATTTTTTCGTTAACTAGCTCAATTAAAGTGAATTCAGCATGCTTAGAATTCGATGCTTCATATAGTCAGACTAAAATAATATTGAAATAATATTGATAATATTTTTTATTTACTCACTTTATAAGTTGGAAATATTACAACAATTTATTATATTATTATATTCAAGTATATTTATATAGGTATAGTTATATATTTTTTGCTGTATATCACCTTTGTTTGTAGTCAATATTGACATTTCCCTGAAACCTAGTGAGAAAATTATATGAAATCAATTATTTTTATGTAATAATGTATCTGATATTTTAAATTTTATTTTACTAGGGCACGGAAAAAATAAAAATAAAATATTTCGCAATACGAACATCCACTTTTATTTTTAATCAATATTGACATTTCCCTGAAACCCAGTTAAAAAATTGTATGAAAACAATAAATTTTATATCAAAATTTATCTGATATTATATATTTTATTTAACTAGGGCACGGAGAAAATAAAAAAAATTCTCCCGCAATATGAACGTATCCACTTTAATTTTCAGTCAATATTAACATTTCCCTGAAACCTAGTAAGAAAATTGTATGAAATCAATTAATTTCATATAATAGTTTATCTGATATTATATATTTTATTTTACTAGGGAACGGGAAAAATCAGATGAAAATCTCCCCCAAAACTCCCATTACACACAGCCTTCTATTTATTTGTGAATAACGTCAAAAGGAATATTTACTTAATGTTTTCTATTTAAATATAATTCCGGTATACAATTTTCTTACCAAATCCCCCACGTGCTTGTATTAATTGCGGGAAATTTTCAAAAAATTAATGTACTCAAAAAATTTCCGGCAATAATTCATGCTCTAGGGAAATTATAAGTGAAAATTTTATACCAGTCATTTCCAACCAATCAGATGCTTCATTTCGACATTGTTACTATGGTAACCAGCAAATTTTCAGAAAATTTTTCATCCACATTAGCATGTAGACGTAGAATTAATAAGTGGAAATTTTCCGGCACATGACAGCTATCATATAATTAGACAATAATAATATTGAAATAACATCCACTTTCATTTTTAATTTTCAATATTGACATTTCCCTGAAACCTAATAAGAAAATTGTATAAAATCAATTAATTTTATATAATAGTTTATCTGATATTATATATTTTATTTCAGTAGGGAACGGGGAAAATCAGAAAATATCCTCCCCAAAACTCCCATTACACCCAGCCTTCTATTTATCTGTGAATAACATCAGAATAAATATTTACTCAATGTTTTCTATTAAAATATAATTCCGGTATAAAATTTTCTTACCGAATCCCCCACGTGCTTTAATTAATTGCGGGAAATTTGTCTCGTACATAAATTAAAACAAAAAAATTATTCCTGGTCGCTTCGCGACTCGTGATAATTTTCAAAAAATTCATGTACTCAAAAAATTTCCCGCAATAATTCATGCTCTAGGGAGATTATAAGTGAAAATTTTTTGACAAAAATATCCATAACTCAACACAATGAAACATTTATTTATTCATTGAGAGTACAGTTAGTGAAAGTAAAATTATTAAAATTTAACTCAACATTAGATTCGTTGCTGTTCTCTACTATAGAAGATCTATTACCACGCATAATATTTATGATCTTGTTGTGGTGTTCTTGATCGAGATTTGAGTATTGTTTTATAATATTTTGATTGCTATGACCAGTAATTTTCAGCAATTGTTGTTCTTCTACACCACTTTTTGCCAATTATTAGTCCATCCATTTATTGTATTTTTCCCAACAGGTACATTATTGTACTATTTATCAGTTTAATATTTCCAGTGTCGATTTAGTTTTGAGAACAGTCGTGGTGAGGTAATATTGTGGCCTCGTTTTGATATCAGTTTATGAAAAAGACGTACAGGGCAGCTTTGTCTTTCACTATTGGAAACCAACCATTCACTACTCGTACAGCTTTAAGAATTACCTTGGCACGTTTTACTGAACACCGGATTGTATTCAATGCGATTTGTTGGAGAGTCATCGTTATTTTTCTCGATTTGAAAAAAATCCACCAGGCAAGCAACTGCCTCTCCTCCTCGCCACGTTAATTCTACAGCAGCAATAGGGTAAAAATCTCATGAGTATTTTTTTCCCATAGCAATATTATTTTGTTAACTTCAAACAAATTTAACGAAACTGAATTGGACTTACGTTTACATGGATCTGCTTGTAGTTTCTTCCTGATTGCATCGCGGGCATCTCGGGCTGGTTTAAATACTATATTGTTAAACGGGTCAATCATAACCAAAGAAAGTTATAGGTACATAATATACCAGATGCAGATGGGAATGTTGCCCCTACTCAAAGAAATATCATGACTTCAATGGTGGTACTCCCATATACAGAATTAGAAATCAATAATATTTTTACCAGACTAAAAAACAAGCGTTCATCTGGTCCCGATGATCTGCCTAATAATATTATTAAAGAATTAAAGGAAGACTTAGTTAAACCATTTTGTTATATCATAAACTCTTCGATAGAAACAGGAATTTTTCCCGAATCTTTAAAAGTAGCGAAGGTGATCCCTTTATATAAAAAAAATGCGAAAAATCTATCAGAGAATTATAGACCATTGTCCCTTACATCAGTGTTTGCAAAACTATTTGAGTATTGTATGTTAGAGAGGTTAACCTCTTTCATTATAAGATTTAATCTGATACCAGATGAACAACATGGATTTAGAAAATCCAAATCAACCAAACACAAAAACTCGCTAGATACCTACTCAACATTCTGAAACCACTATCTGGAAATGGAAATAGTTTTATAAAGAATACCCCTCATTTTCTGGAGGAATTGAATGAATTACAAATTCAAGATGGAGATCTTCTAGTAAGTTTTGATGTCGAAAGTTTGTTTACTAATGTCCCTATTGATAAAACTCTAGAAATAGTGAAAGAAAGATTAGAAAATGACACATCACTGAAGACAAGAACAAAACTGGATGTCAGTGCCATCATAGAATTACTCAAACTATGCACAGAAAAAACATATTTCCAATTCAAGAACGAATTTTATCAACAAGAGTTTGGTATGGCGATGGGTTCTCCTTTGTCACCCATTTTGAGTAATATATTCATGGAACACTTTGAAGAATCTTTCGTTGGAACATTCCACAATGGTCCAAAAATATGGTGGAGATACGTGGATGATGTTTTCGCTATCTGAAATCGAAGTGAAGAAGAATTAAACATTTTCTTGGATCATATAAACGGTCAAGAACCGACGATCAAATTCAAGTTAGAATCAGAACGAAACAACCAACTCCCCTTTTTAGATGTCATGATCCAAAAATCATCATCATGAATCGAAACAGCTGTACACAGAAAAAAGACGCATACCAATCGATATCTACACTATAACTCAAACCATCATGCCAGTGTGAAAAAAGGCATAGTTAAATGTCTCTATAATCGAGCCCAAACGGTTTGCAATTCCAACCAGAATCTACAGGAAGAAATAAATCTCATAAAATCTGTTCTCAAGGGAAATGCATATCCAGATCAGTTTGTGGAAAAAACAATCACTGACATAGAAAACAAAAACCCATCAAAAAACCAATTAACACAACCAACAGGAGTACTCCCACCACCTACACATTTCACAACCAACATAATACCTTATGTCCCCGGATTATCTGAAAAGATCAAACTAATTGGACATAGGTATGATGTGAGAACATCATTTAGAACAACAAACACACTGAGATCTATACTAACACAAACAAAACCAAAAAACGCAGAAGAAAGTACCAAAAACTGTGTTTACAACATACCTTGTTCTTGTGGTGATAGTTATATAGGTGAAACGTCAAGACCATTGGAAGTGCGCCAAAGTGAACATCAGAGTTACACAAAATCGACAAATAACTGGATCAAAAATTGCAGAACATATCCTCACATCCAAAGGCGATCATACGATTGAATGGAATAGGACAAAAATCTTGATGAAAGAACCACATTAAGAGAGGAGAAAATTGGAAGAAACGGCCTGTATTCTTCTTTCCAATAACAACTGCTTTTCAACAAATTCTGTTGGAATGGATCATACATGGTTACCTCTACTCAGAGAGGAAATGAGATATGGTAGAATGCTAATAAACTGATCTGAACAACACCCCATATATCAAATGAGCAATACGTCACCCTCAAACTTTTTTGGCAGATCTCAATTGACATCCGTCAGTTGAAAAAGCGAAAAAGACTCTGCGAGAAAAAATCCAAATTATAAAACAATTAAAGGAGATTTAGAAGATTTTGAGAACGGGGGCAGATATAGTCCCCGAAACGTCAAGCAAAAACTATATAAAGAAGTATCTTTTGAATATTTTGAAAAAAATTTTTGATAGGCACATTCAGAGAACGGCAAGTTATTGACACATTGAATCATTTTTCTATAGGAAATATAATTTGGTGAACGCAATAACTTATCGGGGTGAACTAATCAGTTTGCCCTTTCTACACTTGTATAGATTTTCCTGATTATATGTTCATTTTCAGACTGTGGAAGGTTACCCAAAAAAGAAACGTTGTTCCTCCACAAAAAACCACATTCATTCAATATATAGACATATTAACGGAATTAGATAAAAAAAGATGTCCGATTGGAATTTACTGTGACCTGAGCAAATCGTTTGATTGTGTTCCGCATGATCAATTATTAGAAAAGCTTTGGATTTATGGGATCAGAGGAAATACACATCAATGGTTTCGATCTTATCTTGATGGCAGGAAGCAATATATACAGATATCTCACAGTGAGGTCGATGGTCAAAGCAGCATGCACTGCTCAGATCTGAAATCGGTAAATGTAGGGGTACCGCAGGGAAGTGTCCTTGCCCCTATATTATTCCCTTTATATATAGTAGATATTGTTAAATACTTAGATGAATACAAGCTTACACTTTACGCAGATGATTTGTCGATCTTGGTAGCAAGAGACTCCTTAGAAACCATCCAACAAAACTGTGATGACTTAATGACAAGAATTATACTTTGGTTCTCAACAAATAAACTATATGTCAATTCTGGTGAAACAATTTTTTTTATATTTCACTCTAGACAAAAGAGGATCTTAAACATAGAAATTAAAATGGGAGAAGTGAATCTAGAACAACGCGAAACTATAAAAAATTTAGTAGGCATAACTATGAATGATACATTAGATTGGGAAATCCATATCAGAGAAACAATGTCCAAACTAAACCGCAAAATATACCAACTGAAATGCCTACGAAGTGTTCTCAACTTGTCTGTGCTGAAAATATTTTATTATGCTGAAATTCAGTCGTGACTCACATATGGAATCTTATTATGGGGTTCAGCATCAGCAGCTCAGAAATTATTTGTACTGCAGAAAAAATGCCTTAGAACATTATCAAATAAAAGTCAGAGAGAATCATGTAGACCATTATTTGCCAAACTGAAAGTACTTCCCCTCTCTTGCCTGTATATTCTAGAAATATCGTGTTACATATTTAAAAATAAAAAAAGCATTAGCACTCATAGCAATGATCACAGTTATTCAACGAGATTTAACCACCATCTAAAAACACCTCGAAATAATTTGAATGTAACTCTCAGGGGACCCATCTCCAATGGTGTAATGATTTACAATAAGCTCCCGGAGACAATTAAAAAGGAAGTTCAGAAAACATCTTAAAACTTTTCTGTTGTCAAAAATGTTTTATAGTACCGAAGAATTTTATGCCAGCTAGATAGATACTTTCATTCTATAATGTATATTTTCTAATACATAATTTACACTATTTTTCAAATTGTCAATTTTAATGTGAACTAACTATATGTAACCCATGACGTGTTTTATATCACTCCATTGTGGTCCTTGAAAATCAATAATTTTTTACTTACTTACTTACTTAAAATTTTTACTTATAATATTATAGTCATATTAATAATTTTCTTGCAAAAGTTTGCACGAAACGTTCCACATTGTCTTCACCGTTGCTTCTTTAAATTGGGTCCCGTCTTTCTTTCTCATATTGACCGCCCAATCTTTTAGTATCAACGCCTATTCTTCTAAACTTCTATGTTCATTTAATTCATATTCTCGTTCGCAGCAAAATTCCATAAATATTCTCCAAATATATTTGTGACTGTAGGTTGAATTTCTGGGAATTTTTTTTTTTGATTAGCGCATTTATTCTTTGAACATTCGCATTGCCAAATCGTAACATTCTGAAATTTATTTGGAATGAAGTTGTCAAACTCAATCGTGTTGTCATAGTGATTGATAATTGCACTGAATGCAATCAGTGTAATGTTGACATGATTGTATGAAATTGTTTCATGTGATACGAAATGACAACATTTGAATGGTTGTTAGAAATGTCAAAAAAAAATTCAATTGAATAAAATTTGTATTTTAGTCGCAGATGATTCCACATCCGATTTTATGATCACCCTGTTCATATTTTCAAACAAATCAAGTTTGTGACTATTGTTGATCATGCATGTTGTTTATAAAAATCGATGGTTTCTTTGTTATTTTTCGATCTCTCATGACATAATAATAATATAATAATAATAACTTCATTCAATACAAATGTACCGTTTACATATCATGGAGTGAATAAGGTTTCATAGCGATAAGTGCAAAGCACATGCTTTGCGAAAATAGGCAGTAATTTAAAATTAAAATAAATTATTAAATATACCTAAATAACATGACAAAAGGTTTATAACATCACAATATGAATAAAATACCATATAAAAGTAATATAAATAAAATCGATAATATATAAAAGACATATTTAATAATACAATGGAATTTATGGAATGGAAATGCATGAAATTATGTATAAAAAGTATACACGAGAGTAAAATACAGCAATATAACGATAAGCATATCACCAAAATCGCATATCACCAAAATCGCTGCTGAAGTCGGTGTGAATCGGCTCCTCAGTTGTTAGTGTTTTTAGTTCGTATATTTACACAATTTTGCCTTCAAACTTATATTAAAATCTTCATAAGAAAACGGCCTGTACAGTGGTATGAAAAAGTTTTCCAAGTGGCATTGTATAACTTCATCAGCTACATAAACACTTTCCGGCATTCAAATGTCGTGTGGTGCGTGTTCTAAAGAAGTTTACCAGAAAAAAAAAAGTTTTCCAAGTGGCATTTAATTGTGTGGGGAAAATCCGTAGATTTATTAGCACAGATGAAAAGACACCTGGCGTTTTTGGAAATGCAAAAACTGTGAGAAATTTAATGACCTCTTTGATGAAGGAAGACTTCGTGATATTTTTCAAAACAAGGTGAGTCAATTTATTGATGAGCTAAAAAACCTCTTTTCCGATATGAAGACTGACATCTTGAAAAAAGCAGATGAAAATCTTTCAACTCTAGATATCGAGATGAGAAAAAAAGCTGAGGATAATATCTTAAATATGAAAATAAACCCAAAACCAAATATGAAAACATCCTACTCATCTGTACTTAGCAATAGCTCACACACAGCAATCCTTGTCAAACCCAAAATATCCCAAGAAAACAATCAAACTAAATCTGATATTATGCATAATTTAAATATGACTGATTCAAACTTCAGCATTAGCAAAATCAAGCATATCAGAGACGGTGGACTTATGGTAAGCTGTAAAACTCAGGAGGAAACTGATATCTTCAGAGAAAAGGCTCAAGAAAAACTCTCGGCAACTTATGAAATAAAGGGATCGAGAGGATTACAGCCCCGTGTTCGTATTGTTGGAATTTCAGAAAACATTGATAGGTGATACCCTTTTGAACCTCATACTAAAACAAAATGATGATATTATAGGCTCTAATTCAAACTGTAAAATAGTAAAATTTGGTCCAATAAAATCTAATAAAATGTATATCAGGCCACTCTTCAGCTGAATTCGTCAACTTATTCTAATGTACTCAATAATGGTTACTTATTAGTCGGTCTAGACCTCTGCAAGGTCTATGACGCCATTGAAATCTCACGATGTTTTAGATGCAATGGTTTCAATCATTCTAAAACTACCTGTAAACTTATCTTATCATGTCCGAACTGCGGAGGGCAACATGAAAAAAATGTATGTGATTCCAATATTCTTAAATGCACCAACTGTCTCAAACTTAATGAATCAAAAAAATCTAACTTTCCGGTTGATCATGGGGCCTGGGACCATCAGAATTGCCAGTCATACTCAAATATGGTGAACAAATTAAAATTAGATCTGGGCCTAAACGGTCAATAGCAACTAATTTCAGACATGTTACCTAATAATGAATCCACTTCTTTGACAAATCAGTTTACAAAGTCCATCAAAATTAATGAAATTTCCATTTACTATCAAAATGTTAGAGGTCTGAATACTAAACTGAATGAACTATATGATAACCTGAATACTTGCTGCTATGACCTGGTAGCTCTCAGTGAGACATGGCTGGGATCAAATGTTCTGGATGATGAAATCTCTAAGGACACATTCAACATTTTCAGATCTGACCGTAACTTTCAAGCCCTGAACTGTTTTCGGGGCGGGGGAGTTATGTTGGCAGTTAATTCTCAGGTCAGTGCAACCAATCTCAATTTAAGTGATAGCGCATTCAAGGATCTACATCACATTGACATAGTTGGCGTGAAAATATTCTATTATCATCAGTACCTATACGTTTTTGTTATATATATTCCGCCAAATTATTCAACTGAATATTACAATTCAGTATTTGAAGCCTTTTCTTCACTAGATTATTTGTTTCACTCGGAAGTTCTGATTATTGGAGATTTCAACATTCCCAGTTACTTAGATGATAAACTAAAAGATACATTCACTCCAACTACACATGCTCTTCAAAATTTCTGTTCCTTCTTGGACTTTGAACAATCAAATGATGTTAGGAATGCTAACAACAGAATTCTTGACCTTGTTTTAACGAATTGTTCTTGTGTTGTAGAGAAAGCACACGATATTTTAATTAATGAAGACTCTCATCATCCACCTATCGATATATTTTGCAATTTGACAAATAATGTAAATAAAAATCGAAATAATGCTTTCCATACCTCAGTTCGCAATTTCAGGAAAGCTGACTTTCCAAATCTTTATAAGGACTTCCTTGAATGCGACTGGTCCTTTATGGATCAATATTCAGATCCAAATACTGCTTGCGGTGCCTTTTATGAAAAAGTTAACTCTATTGTGGAGCTGAATGTGCCAAAAAGGATCAGAACTACTCGCAGTTATCCACCATGGTATAACTCAGCCCTAATCAGAGACATACGTCTTAAACATAGATTTTGGAAAAGGTTCAGAAATTCTGGTGATGATAATGATCTCGATAAATTCAAAAGATTGAGGAGAGATATCAAGTCGAACATTATGAAACTCCATCGTGATCATATTATCTATGTAGAGGAAAATTTCACCTCTAACCCCTCGGCATTATGGAATTACATGAACTTCAAAAAAAGGAATGCCACCTCACCATCTAGCTTCAACTTCAACCAACAAAACCCTATCTGAGTCCAAGACATCTCTAATGCATTCGCCCAATTTTTTCAGCAGTCTTATGCAATTCCCAACAATATCACTTTTCCTGACTCATTCAATAATCATACTTCGTTGGTAATAAATGAAGTGACTGAAGAGCAAGTCTTAGTCTCATTGAAAAAATTAAAACCCAAATTAACTAGTGGACCTGACAATATTCCCTCCTTTGTTTTACGAGATTGTGCAGCTGCCTTCGTGAACCCCCTTCGTACATTATTCAATTTATGTCTTTCAACTAATACATTTCCTACACTATGGAAAGAATCTAAAATCATACCGGTCTACAAGAAGGGGGCTAAATCAGACATTTGCAACTACCGCCCTATAGTAATTATTAATAATTTCTCGAAACCTTTGAGATCCTACTTTATGATGACTTTATACGCATGTAAAGAATCAAATCACCCTAGTCAACATGGTTTTTCAAAGGAAGGTCAACGATAACAAATTTAATTTGTATCACGGAGCAATTATCTGATACTATCGATGGGAGCTCTCAATGTGATATAATTTATACGGATTTCTCGAAGGCCTTCGATAGGCTTGATCATGGAATTCTTCTTCACAAACTGTCGAATTTCGGACTTACCCTAATCTCACATCTTTATTTCAATCCTACCTTCATAATCGTAAGCAGTATGTCAGTTTCCATGGTCAAAGTCTATTGAAGTCCTCCCCACGTCAGGTGTCCCCAAGGGTCTAACCTCGGGCCTTTATTTTCATAATGTTTATCAATGACATTGTAGCTACTCTCTCCGTCGCTCACTTACTGTATGCCGATGATCTTAAGATATACCATGAAATTAACACCACAGAAGACTGTACTCTTCTCCAAAATAATCTGGATCGCCTCAATCTCTGGTGCATCGAGAATAGCTTATTCCTAAATGTTTCTAAATGCCAGGTTATGTCTTTCACCGCCAAGCGGAATCCAATTCTTCACAGTTATAAACTGGACAATGTCGTATTGAAAAGACCCGACACTTTCAAAGATCTAGGAGTAACATTCGACAAAAAACTCTCTTTCGCAAAACATATCGAACTAGTCACCAAAAAAAACTTATAGGTCATTAGGATTCATAATCAGAGTTTCAAAAGATTTTGGAAGGAATGAGAAAACTCTTCTTCAATTATATTTTACATTTGTTAGATCAAATTCAGAGTATGCATCAATTGTTTGGGCACCATATTATCAGGTATATATATCTAATTTAGAAAATATCCAACGAAAATTTTTGAAGTATCTATGTTTCAAACTTGATGGCAACTACCCAGACGTAGGTTATCCACATGAACAACTAATTTCCAGATTTTCAATCGATTCACTTGAATCTCGTCGAAATAGGTCACATGTTATATTCCTTTTCAACCTTATTCACAACAATTTGGACTGCAGCTGCATTTTGGATATATTGAAGTTTCATATTCCTAGACTCACATCTCGGAGAAACATTACTTTCTACCTTCCACTTTGTCACACCAATGTTAAATTGAATGCACCTGTTTATAAGATGTGCAATACATATAATAAGATGAATGAAACCATTGACATTTTTTGTTGCAGTGTGGCCTCCATAAAAAAACTGGACTGTTCTGTTTTTGTCCAATGATTTATATTAACGTATATAGCTAATAGTTCATACTGTATATTCCTATTCTGTAATTGGATCTTGTATCTGTTGAATAGTGTAATAAAAAAAAAAAAAAAAAAAAAAAAAAAAAATAAAGGTAAAAAAGTGGAATTATAAAAATAAAAAATAAACAAGCTGAATAAGACACATATGACTTGAATTTACCATACTATGAAATGAAATCGTTAAAAATAAATGTAAAAGGAGATTAAAAATGGACATAAACAAAATATGAAAGGATATTAATATTGTGATTACCCTACGTATCATAAAGGAAATCAGTTTATCTTTCATTAGAGCGGATCAAAAACGTTTATTTTCAATGAAGTTAGCGATTTTCTGTATTGATTGACTGAATATAAATGTTTTAAGTATCTTTTCGAAAATGTGGAATGTGCCGGTACTTCTAATTGTATAAGGGACAGTGTTAAACCATTTCGGAGCCAAGTACCTATAAAAGTGTTGGATGAGTGTTTTTTGTGTTAGTGGGATGACGTGGTGATCTTTTTTTCGTTCTCTACAATTTTTTCCAAAATATTGAGGTATCTTAATGACTTTGTAACGTGAGGATTTTCACTCCACCAAAAATGTCGATTTTTTCTATTGAAAATCGCTTGAAAATTTTGATTCGTCAGTAAAAATTATTTTATTGAAAGAAATGGATCTCCTTGGGTGCGTAGCAACATCGTTTCACAAAATGCAATTCTCTGTAGAGGGTTTTCATTGCTTGAACTTCGGTGAATTCATAATCATGCATGTTATGTCTTTGCAAGATTCTTTGAACTGAATATTAATCGATGAAAAAATGCCAAAACAACAATCTGGTTGTCTTCGGAAGTTAAGGGCCGATGCAAGTTTCTTGGCGCTTTTAAAGTCGATCCAAACGCATTAAAATTACTCTGAATTCGTATAAATTTCCTAAGGTTCATTAGCGGTAGATTCGGATACATTTCGTTGAACTTTCCACATGTCCTGCTGATAATTTTATTACACTGTTCAAATAAAATAAACAAATTCATAAGAACTTCGTTTGAATGATTTTGTTCCAAGGTATTTTCAACTTCTGAATGGACGAAAATGTCGATATTATTACAATAATGACACAACGTTGATGTCGAATACTAATCATGACATTCTCACCAAAAACCAAATAGAGATATAATTTTCAAGCGAAATTTTCAAAAATAAATGCTCTTTAGTCAGAAACTCGACAAGTTAGGTAAGGGTATGACACAAATTTCAGCAGCTTTCCAGATTAGTAACAATATACAGGGTGACACGTACGAAATAATCAATTTTCAGTCACTTTTTCAAGCAAACGAGCTCTATTTTTGAATCACCCTGTATAACAGGGATTCAGCTAACGCGTAGAAAGCCTTCAAGTAACACCTTACTGTGAACCAAATTTTGGTATCATTGTATTACTGAGCTCGAAGATATCAGCATCTTTAAAGATAATGTTTTCCGACGAAAATAATTGTAATCAATTTTCATTTCGAAAACGGTCACATATATGTATGGATAAATTTCGAGAGAAGTCAGGAAATCCAAAAATAATATTATATACAGGGTGTTTCATTTGAAATATCGAAGTTGCTGATACTTTCTAATAGAAGTGGCAACATCGCATTATCGAAAATATTTAGCTAGATAGAAAATGTCCAAATATGCTCTACATCAAATTTTCAGAGTGCCTGGTTCACCAGAAACACCTTATGTACCATCCACCGTGAATCAACCTGTATAATCTGGACAGGTTGATGCAATGAGAAAAAAGTATCACATTTGAAAGACCGCCCTGTAGATTTCTATTGCGGATGCCTTTATTTATTTGTGAGCATTAGCGGCGGCTGGACTTCAATACATGTATTGAAAACAGATGTAATTTATAAATCGGCATTTAGTTGATAATTTGTATGAACATAGCAAAAGGCCGCTATGAAAATACTGCATAATTTACCCGATGCATTATGCATTAGCAGATTTAGGCGCGGGACTTGTGCATTGATGAGGCTGGAGTGAAAAAACTCCCGATATCGTAGAACAAAAATATTTAAGGATTTGCGATGAATCTTCAGTTTTCCTGGGAATTCCATTTACTTAATTGGAAAAATTTTAATGGACGCGTCTGATACTTTTATTTAGTTTATTTTAATTCTAAAACTTTCATTCTCTATAGTCACAAAGTCGTTGAATCTATCGCTTCCCCAGTAAATGAATATTTGATTCTCAGATGTCACTAACATTACATCATTGACAAGCCCGCAGGGACATTTACGTTAACAAAATCAGAAAAACTACCGATAGTTTGACCATCAGAGAAAAAGTGAACCAAAGAGTTGTCTTATGCACTATAGTCACTGGTTCGTCAGTTTCCCTAGTTTACAGCGGTATCGTGGAACCAGACAGTGTAAGACCACTAACAACCAATTGCCTCCTACGAAAGGTCACTGGACAGAATGCACCATACGAGGAGAATCTGATATCAAGCTACAAATAATGGAGATAGTTTTGTGGTAGACATAGCAGACGAGTTCATTCTGATGGTGGATCTGATGAGTGGCTATGGATTTTCTTCCGATGGTGAGCAGAAAATAATGAAATTTGGTGGAAAAGAATTTATTTCAACAACACCAATCGAATGAGGGAGTTCTGTGAAATTGCGGATAGCCAAAACTGTCAGGTTACCTGGTTCATCTGGGAAGATCATGGAGGATCGACTAGAAGAAGACCCTGGGTGTAATAGTTCAGCCATTTGGAGAATTCTCTAGCGAATTATGAGTTGTACGAGCTTTAATCAGAACAAAATGGGACATTCCTGTCAGAATGTACTTTCAGATGGAAATGAGACATCCTAGGAGTATGCGAGTATGCAGACTACGAAACAAGCGGATATCAGGATAAAAGAGTCACAGCTGATGATATACTGAGAAACATCGTGAAAACATTGAATCATTTGTCACCGAAGGATTTTCGCTAGCCAGCATGCGCCCCTGTATGCTGGCAGATTTTTGTTTTCCTGATACCTATTCGAGGATTCGGAGGTGAGTTAGAACTTGGGGTATCCTAGCAGGTGATGGCGAGCGTTGGTGGCACCCTTTCTTTGTAGTCTCTTCTTGAAATGTTCGCTCCTACCACATCCGCGGCAAGCTGGATAAGACTCTGCACGGCTGCTTCTAACCAGATTTCTGCACTCGTATTTTCAACTGTGCCCAGTACAACTGTTCTCTACGTTGGCAGCAGCAATAAGGTCCTTATACTTATGCTGCTGATCTTCTGGGATGATTTGTAACATTCCTGCAGCAGGTCCCCTAAAGCAATAGCCTTTTCTTCATCGTCCTATCCATTGGTCGTTGCCGCAGCTTTCAAACTGCTAATGATATAGGGACCATGGTAACTGCCCATCGAAAGTCGGTAGTTTTACGGAATTGCCACATCGCACTGGCAATCCTTTGATCTTCAGATCTCCTTTTCTAGCTTTTCTCGCACCGCCCACAATTCTTTCTTTGCTCCTTCTCGGACTACCCTGACTTCTTTTCTCGTTTCTTCTCGTATCGCATGACCTTCTTTCTTTGCTTCTTCTAGCATACGTCCCTTCTTCTTTGATTCTGCGATTTGCCCTTCAGTTTTCTGGATGATCTGCCCGAAAAATACATTCTGCTGTTCTCGTTCTTTATTTTCTTCTTTTCTGGAATTATTCTTGTAACCGTTTCTCCTCTTTTCATCGATGTTCTTTCTTCTCTTGTTTTTCTTTATGACGGCGTTCCTCTTCTACTTTTTTTTTCTGTTTGTCAATGTTCCTCCTCCGCTTGTTTTTTTTTCTCTGCCGTCGTTCTCATCCTTTTGTCGACGTTTCTCTTCCTCTTGTTTTTTTCTAAGCAGTCGTCTCTCTTACTCGGTAAACTGCTGCTTGATTATTCTCGTTATGGCCTCCTATCTACGTAGGATATATTTATCGTTCTCACCATGAATTGTTCTCGAATAGTCACTCAAATCCTAACTTCCGACTCCAACTGTTACAAAACTGGGGTTCGTATCATTTTGCCCAACGATTTGTATACATGCATCTCCATTCCCAGAACACCCCGTCTATTGAGAGTAGGAGTCCGACAATTGAAGTGAAAAATCATAGAATGAGAAATACACATAGGATTCCAAGACTCTTACATTATTTGTACACACGGGTTACAACCGCGTGCCTCGTCCATAAATTGAACGCAATCTGTTAGCGACTTTGTTCAATGTTTCGAGCATTATAATACTTTGTGTAGGAAATGAGCAACAAACGTTAGGGAGACCTGTGTCCATGGTCATGTCAGTAATAACAGTATTGAAGAGGTCATATTGATGACAAACTTTATTATCAACTGGCATCTGCCTGTGGCTTCACCCACGCGAATTTCGAGGAGTGCCATTTTCAAGCAAAGTAATTGATGAAAAGAACTCGTTCTGTGGAATGACATACCTATTGTACAACTAGCATAGAATATCACTCATTCCTCATGAGTATAAACATTGAGAAATGGACATTCCATGCTCATTGTATGCTTTACTTTTTCTACGACTACATCGATATTAGTCCCCAACTGGCTCCAAATTTAAAAAAAGTGTGCATATAACTTCGACCCGCGGTTACAGTATAATTTCTTTGACGTTGTGGCAGATATTACGATTGAACTAAAGATAAATAAGTCATACCGGGTGAGACAGGATATCGGGCCACCCCTGTAACTTCTGCATTCGTGAACGGATTTTTCTGAAATTGGTACAATAATATAAGCAACCATTTCGGATTTGATTACATTATAATTCAATATGGCGAACTTCCGGTTTTTCTGCAAATGCCAGCAACTTTGTTTTTTCAAATAGAACACCCTGTATATTTTTACATATTCAAGTTCAACAGGTCAAAACAAGTCCAAACCTCATGTCGAATGTAATTTTTTTGAAACAATTGAAATTAAAATTGTTTTTTTATTTTACCTCGTGGATAAATGAGATTTGGTCAAGGCTATTCACAATGAGTCGCACACAACAGAAAAACATAATTTTTTCTGAGAAATAATTTTTGGTGTATTTATTGAAGAATTAATTAGTCACATACTTAATTTCTAGAACATTAATTAAGGAAAAAAGTAACATATAATTTTTGTATTTCGGTGCAGTAACAAATTGCATACATTCCAAAAATCTACAACTAGTTCATGAGTTTCCTTGCAGTTCGAATAATTTTTCAACTTAGTAAGCTGTGGAAAACTACATTTCTGAATCTTTTTTTTTTTTTTTATTTTGGTTCCCGAAAAGGGTATCCTGTAATTTCAGAGTTTCCTTGCAGTT